>JAOALB010000211.1:0-71418 GCA_025331125.1 Mycogone perniciosa
AAATAAATAAATAAATAAATAAATAAATAAATAAATAAATAAATAAATAAATAAATAAATAAATAAATAAATAAATATTAAAATTGGTAAAAGAGGATATTATAGTAAATATATTTATATTATAATTTAAGGTTTCTAATAGCCTTTTAAATATAAGCATTTAATATATTATAATTTAAGTTAACTTTTAAGAAAGAAGTTTAGGATTATAGGTTTATAATTATTAAAAGGTTAAATATTAAATAAAATAATAGTTTTTATAAATATAGTTATCAATAATTATTTAAATAATAATATTAAATAAAGAATAAATTAATTATATATATAATAAGGAAAGGTATAGTAATTTCTAAAAAAATATAATTATATTTTTAATCAGTTAATATTTATAATTACTTATATATATCCTTATTTATAAATAATAGAATATATATTATTATAATTATATTCCTATTAGTTTATTATTTTAATACTCTTTTAAACCTAAATTTTAATATAATTGAGTTATAATATATAATAAATCTTCTTAAAACTTAATTAACTTACTAGTTAAAAAAGCAAAAGAAATAAAATTAAATTAATTTCTTTAATTGTTTAAAAAAAGTTTATAATAATTAAAATACAGTAGAAAAACTAAAGTAATAATTATAAAATTTAGAGTAAAGTATTAATAGTTATAATAATAATATATTAAATAATAAAGAATAAAGGGAGAAAGATATAATAAATGGTAAAATTACTATTTATTAAGTTTTACTACATAGTAATAAACGTAAATAAATATATATGAAACTTAGAATAAAGTATTTAAAACTCGTATTTAAATATAAGTTAAAATAAGAAAATACTTTATATAATAACTAATTGTTTTAAGGTTACTATATTATATTATAGGCTATATAACTTCACGTTTTATTCTTTCACTTTTTACCTATAAGGTAATAACTTCCTTTCCTATATTCAATTAAAATTCCTTAATACTCTTTATACCATTATATAGTATAACATAAATTACCAAAATAATAAGGTGAATATACTTTCTTTTAACTTCTTTTAAGGCTATTTTACTATTAAGTAACTAATTTAAAGCCGCGCCAAAAGGCACCTACCTATAAAAGGCACTGCAATAGCAGTCTTTACGGTATTACTTTAAAGGCAAAGTATAGCCCTATATACTATTAATCCTAAATTACTAGGATAGATATATATAAATAACTTAGAAATAATTAATTAAATGCTGTTCTATTAATTTTAAGCTTAATAAAAAAAGGTACTGTTGAAATATATAAAAAGTAACTTAATAAATAAAAACTAACTTGTTTTTATATTAAACCTACTATATAATAATAATAATTCTAGCTTTTCATTGCTATTATTATTCCTGAAGTTAAAATTAAACTTCAACTGAATTAAAGATTACTAGCTAGCTATAAAGGAAAAAGTTTACTAATAGCTATATTAAAATACAGATACTTTTAAGTAGTTAATTAAAGAAGGTTACAAAAAGCTATTATAATAAATAATTAACAACGAAATTAACGTTATACTTAAAAGATCAAAATATATAATTTAATTAAATAAAAGATAAACTATTTATTAATTATTAATAATATGTTTTTATATATTAAAAGTAAATTATATATATTAAAGTATAGAAAGAAAAGTAGATAGGATTTTGAAAGGGGTATATTTCACTTTTCTTTTAGACTCTTTCCTATATTTATAAGATTTATATAAGTAAAAGTATAGTTTATACCTTAAATATTTTGTTAATATATACTAAAATATATGTCTATAAAGGTATATACCTTGATATTAATTGTTTATTAGTTAATTATTATTATATATAAATTAATATATTAAGGAAGAATATAAATTATATTATATCAAACTAAGTTTATTTCTTTATTTTTATAGTTTTATACCTTTTTAACTTTATAGTTCTTTACATGAATAATTAACTTTCTTTGAATAAATAAATAAAAAAAGTATTAATATATTCAATATATTAATTACTTTTAATAAAAGGTTTTTTATAAATGTTAATAAACGAAAATATAAATCTTAATAAAATATTTGTATTATTAAAAGTTTTAATATTAATATAAAAGCTTTAAAAAGTAGATTTTAAGAATATAAAGAAATAATAAAAAAGGAATATTATAAAAGAACAAATGAAAAAGAAAGTATTATTATATATATTATGAATATTTTTATATTTAATATAAATTAAATGCATTTTTATATTAAAACTATTATAATTAAGTAATTTTATTTTAATAATCTATATTTGTTATGAAATATTTTAAACTGTTATTAATTGATATTATATTAATTATTTTTTAATTTAAACAAATATATATATTGACTGTTAAATATTATTTAAAAGAGGAATATTTAGAAATTTTAATAAAATTAAATTACATTATATATTTAAAGCTATAATTTAGTAATAGTAAAAAGAATAAAGTATTACTTCTTATATTAGTATTATAAAAGCTATTATAATTATTTATTTATTTCCCTTTAAATTTATAACGCTTTATTTCATTGTAAAAAGATGTTTTTATTTTTTTAATTACTTCTCAAATAACTTTTATAATTACTTTTAAAATATGTTTTTTATAATTATATTTTATTTTAAAGCTTATTTATATATTTAATAATATTTCTGTAATTATCAATGATATTTATATAATTAAAATATAATATTTGTTTTTATTAAATTAAAAGCTTTTTATAATTAGTTTTTAATTTTAAAAAAAGACTTATTTTTAATTTTATTATAAAAAGATAAAGAATTTAATATCAAGATATCTATTTATATAGTATTGAATTTTATAATTGCTTCTTTTATAATATAGTGAAATCTTATTTTTTATAAATGAAATAATAACCCTTAATGTAATAAATCTTTTTTTTAAAAATAATATTTAATAATTATTTAAGAATATTATTATTTATATTTATTTGTATTCTTTTTATATAAAGGTAATTGTTTTAATTTATTTTATTTATTGTAAATCTGTAAATATATACTTTTCTTTTATTTTAAATTATTGAATTTTATAAATTATAAATTTCTTTTATAATCATAAAATTATTATAAACTTTACTAAATTTCTAACTATTAATAACTTTAATTATTATTATCTTAATTATTTTATTTTTAAATATATTATTATTTACTTTTAAACTATTATTTATAAAACTATTTTTATCATTTTAAATTCTTTATTAATCAAATTGATTCTTTATATATTTCTTTAAATGTTTCTTTTAATTAAATATTATTAAATGGAAGTTTATTTATATATTCTTAATTTATATACCTTTATAATCTTTATTTAAAGTTCAATTTTAAATAAATTTAATTAATATACCTTTAATTTTATATTTTCTAACAAGTCTTTTCTAAATTTTATATTATAAAATACAATAAAGTAATTAAAAGATTATTTAATTATTCTTGAGAATAAATATCAATTATTAATTATTAATATTTATTTATTTAATTAATAGTTAATAAAATATTATTATTTCTTTTTAAATTATTTGTATCTATTTCCTTTCAATATATAAATACATCTTTAATTAATTCTTTATTATATAATTTTAATTCTAACTAATTATTGATTTTATAAATAGTTTTACTATTAAAAAATAAATAAATACTCTATTAATCAAACAAATAAAATTATCTTTAAATAAATTATCATAAAACTTTTTAAATAATCTTTCTTTTAACTTTAACTTTCTTTATAGTAATTCTTAATTTATAGAAATAAAGTATTTATTATAATATTCATTCTTTACAATATATTTAGTTATAAAATTAATAAGAAAAATGAAATTTATTTATTCAATTATATACCTCTTAAATGTATTATTAATTCTATTGTTTATTTCATTTATAAATAACTTAATCGTTATTTCTAATATAAATAAAAGTTTATAAATAAATATATATAGTCTTTTAAAAGTTTAAAGTAATGCTTTATATTCCCTATTTATAATAACATATTATATCTTTTAGAAACCTTAATATTAACCTTTTCATCAAATTAAATATTCTTTTTTTTATAATTTATATTATAATACTTTTCATTTATTATATTGACATTAATTATAAAAACTACCTTTTTAGACTTTTTCTTTATATTTAATATTATTAATACAACAACAAAAATAATTAGCTTTTGCAATTTATTTATAATTTGGTATCACTTTTTTAATAAATCAATTAAAGCCTTTATAATTTAAATAAAGTATTTCATTTAATATTGACAACAATTAATTAAATTACAAGGATATTAAACTTTATTTATAATTTCTTAATCTTTTTATTTCTTAATTTTAATAATCCCTTTTATTATTTATTATTATTTCTTTATATTATATAAATATTTTATTAATTCTATTAATCTTTAACAAAAATCAACTTTATTATTGAAATAATATACTTTAATTGTTTAAGATTAAAACAGGTATATTAAAATTTTAAGAATACTTTAAAATATAATATTAAACTTTAAATATTATATTTTCATTATTATATATATATTTTAATCTTTATATTATAATGTTACTCAAGAATACTGAATAAACTATATATATAAAGTTAAATAATATTTATAAAATAGTCTATTAAAACTATATTATTAAATCTATAATACTTATATTATTTGTTTATTTAATATAAAGTTTAAAGCTAAAGTAATATAATTCATAAATTTAGTAAAGCTAAAAGTAGTAATATCTTTAAATATTAAATTAATAGTTTTAAAAATATAAATTTAATATTATAAATAAAGATATAGAAACCTATTAATAAAAGTATATCAACTAGTATTTTATTAGATTATATAATGTTATAATTAATATTAAATATTTTAATACCTTTTCTAAATATATCCTTTATATTAAGAATTAATTAAATAATAATGGCTATTTTGTAATATAAAAAGCATTTAAGTATATTATACTAATAAAGGATAACTATACAATATAAAAATAAAAAATAGTAAACCTTTTATTAAATATTTAAATTTATAGTATAAAACTTTTAACTTTTTTCAATTTACTGCTTAAAGTTTAACACTTATTATATAGTAAATAAGCTATTTTAAAACTTTATTATTAAATTCTATAAACTAGCAGCCTAACTAGTAGAATTAATGCCTAAAAGGTTAATACCTTTTACTTTAAAGTATTTAAAGAAATAACTATTACTTTTATTAATAAAAGTAATAAACTTATAAATAAAAATTATTTATTTATTTAAAGAACTTTTCATTAAAAAGTTTATAATAATTTTAAAAAGTAAGCTTGTTATATTAAACTTAAAGGTAATTATAAATTTAAAAAGCTAAATAGTAATTATACTCTTTAATAAACTTTACCTTAAAATAAATTAAACCCTTTAAAGTAAAAAGATATAAGCAATATTATATAGTTAAATATTATATCTTTTACTTTATAATATAAAAAATACTAATAACTTTATAACCTATATTATTATTATAATAGTTATTATATAGTTAATAACTATATAAAAAAATAAAAAGTTAATATTATAAAACTTTAAATTTCATAAAGATATAATAACAGCTTTTTAAAATATAGAATATATTAAAGTAATAAGACTATAGCGCTTTAAAGCAGGGTATATATTTTAAATTAAAGAAAAGCTATACTAATACTATAAATTCCTACTCTTTAATTCCCGCAGTATTAATAGTTTTTAACTTAAAGAAATAACTTATTATACTATAAAAACCTATTTTTATATTATATTAAATAAACTAGCTTTATTAAAGTATTAATTACCTTCAATAATATAATTGCTTAAATTAAAAAACTTTATTTTAATGAATAGTAAAGTAATAGTATAGTTTATTAATGATATAATTTTATATATAAAAGTAAAGGAATATAAAAAGCTATATATATCTTTTATTATTAATTGTTTAAATTAAAGCCCCTTTATCTTTAAAATACTATAATTATAGTAATATAATTTTAATATTAACTAGCCTATATTAATAGTTACCTTTAATTTATAATACCATTTAATAAATTATTGCCTTTAAACCTATATTATATTAATAATCTTTAGTTTAATAACTACTTTATATAATATGAATATTTTAAGTGGACCTTCAAAGTTAATAAGTTATATTATCAGCAAGAAATAAAATAATATATTAAAAAGGATAAAAAAAGGATTAAGAAGAAAATTAAATTTTAAGCCTATTTTAAAAGTATACTAAAAGAAATAATACTTTCATAAAGGAAAAGGATTTATATATTAACCCTATATTAATATTAAAGTAAAATTACTATTATATTTATTAATTCAATTGCTATAAAGGATTAAAGATTAAAGTATAAATAATATTAAATAAGGATTTAATATTAGTTTGAATAATATTTATAGCTAATAAATATTAATATCTATATTAATATAATTTAATATAACTCTTTAAACTAAATATATTAATATTTAATAAGCTTATAGCTGTAACGCTATATAAATAGTTTAATTTAATAAATATTTAAATATATACTATAATATTATAAATTTAACTCTATAAAGATTTATTTACTTCATATATAGAATTAATTTAAATAGATTTAATAGAAAATATATAAAAATAAAAATATAAAGTACATTAAGTATTAAAGTTTAATACAAATACGTTTATAAATATATTATAAAGATAAAGTAGCTTGATAGTAATATAAATATTATTCTTTAGAGCTTTTTATAAATTCTTTATATATTATTATAGCAGAAAGTACCTTTAAAGGATATTAAAGTTTAGTATTAATAAACGTATAAAAGTAAAATTAAAATTAATAAAAAGTAATACTTAATAGAAACCTTTTAATTAACTATAAAATAAAATAATTAGCCTTTTTTTATAATTAATAAATAAATTTCCCTTTAAAAGATTATAAAACTATAAAATTAAGCTTTTATTAAAAGAGAAATTACGATATTAAAAGAACTGTTTAATATTATTTAATAAACCTTAACTTATAAGAAAATAGTTAAATAAAGGTTTAGCTAAAAGATTTATTAAAGAATTTAAAGTAAAATATACTACCCTTTTACTTTTTACTATATAATTTAAAAAAGGTATTTATATTTATTAAAACTATTAAAGCTTTAATAATGTTACTATAAAGAATTATTAACGCTTAGTTTTAATTTAAAAAATATTAAATAGTTTGTAGAATATTAAATTTTATATTAAATTAAATATAATACTTGCTTTTAATAAATTTAAAATTATAAAAGAATATAAATTTAAAATAGCTTTTATAATTTAGCTTAAGCTATTTAAAACCTTTATTATACCTTTTAGCCTTTATAATGTCTTGGCCTTTTTTTAATACTATATTAATTATACTTTATATAGTGTATTTAATAAAATCTATATAGTTTATTTAATCAAATCTATATAATTTACTGTAATAATATTTCAATTTATTTAACTATATAAAAGGAATATAAATAATATATATAGGAAATTATAAATAAGTTAATTAATATAGGATTTTAAATTAATATTAAATAATATCAATTTAAACTAATAAAAATAAAATACTTTAGTTTAATTATTATAAATAATAGTATTAAAATAAACTTGAAAGAAAGAGCTGCAATTGTAAATTAAAAGAGACCTTTAAACCTTTATAAACTTTAATACTTTTTAGGCTTTATAAATCTCTATTAATAGTTTATTAAAAACTTTTTTAATATTTATAAACCTTTAAATAGCCTTTTAAGAAAAGATATATTATAGAATTAAATAAAACTTTATACTGCTGCATTTAACTGTTTTAAAACCTAATTTATAACTGCTTTAATCTTTACCTTTTTTAATTATAATAATAAAATAATTTTAAAAATAATACTTTAAATTAGGCATTTAATAGTATTTTCTTTTGATATAATAAAGATAACATCCTATAATCAATACTATATTTTTTATTAAATTATTTACCCATTAAATATAATTATAAAATATATAATAAGAAACTATTAGCTATTATTATATTATTATAAAAATAGTGCTTTAAGCTTCAAAATATAGAAAATAAATTTAAAATTATTATATACTATAAAAACTCAAAATAATTTATAACTATTAAAGGATTAAATTAAGAATAAATTTATAAATATAAACTTTTAATTTAATATAATTTTTGAATTATTTATTATATTAAATTAAAAGCAATAAAGCCTAATATATTAAATAAAATATTTTAAAATATTTTAATGAAGTTAAATTAAAATAATAGCTAATTAAAAACAAGAAAAAATACTTTACTTTTAAAAAACTGCCTTAACCTTTATATTTATATTAATATTATAAAAAGTATAATTAAAAGAAACCTCTTTACTATAATAACCAGCACTTTAATATTAAATTTAAAGACATTAATTAATAGAATAATCAATAAAGTTTATAAAATATTAAATGTAGTATATATTATAATATAAACGCTTTAAGACTTAGCTATTTAATAATAGCCTAAAGGTATTTAAAGTAATTTAAAGGCAGCTATATAAAACTTTAAAATCTATGATAATTAAATATATTATTAAAAATAAGTTTTCTTTTTATTGATAAGTAAAGTAAAAATATAAATTATATATTAAATATACTTTTTTAAGCTAAAAGGATACTTAAAATAAATAAAAACAATAAAGCCGTTTAATTATATATTCTAATAGCTATAAAAATAAATTAATATTAATGCTTTTATTAATAGTGATAACCTATACTTTTGAATAAAGTTAAGTAAATTTACTGTTTTAAAAATTTTAAAACTATTATTAATATTATTTTAAACTTAAAGTAATATTTTAATAAACTATATTATACTATTATTTAACTATAACTATTAAAGCTTAATTTATAATAATACTTTTATAATAATATACTATTTAATAAAATTATATAATTTTATTATTACTTATATATTTAATACTAAATAATTTACTAATACTTTTATTTTATATATTTATACTTTATATAAAGCTTTAGAAATAATTATATTTAACTAGGGTATTGAATTTATATTTAAGTTCTAAAAGCAGCTATTTTAATAACTTAAAATCTACTTTAAATACTTTTTAACTTACTATTTAAAAGTTAATAGCTAAATGAAATAGTTTAATATAAAAGTAAAGTAGTATTTTAGGTAGTTTAGAAGTTTTTATTAAAATAAATTAATTAATTAATTACTATTTACAGAGTTTACTTAAAATAATTAAATATTTAAAATAATAGAAACTTTACTATTTTTTATAAATTACAGTTTCTATTTATATTTAAAAGTTAAGCCTTTAAACCCCTGCCCACTAAACCTATTAATTACTTAAAAAGAAGTTTTTATAAAACAAATACTATAATTAAGCGATTCTAATAAATCTTACATTAATTAAAAGCCTTTACAGTATAATTAAGTATTTAATATAAGGCTATAATTAATATATTAAAAGAGGACTTATATTAATTTACGGTTAACGAAAAAGTATAGTTAAAGACTAAATACCTTGAAATAAACTATTTAATAAAAAAGGGAGATAATAAATACATAGGCCTATATAAAATCTTTAATATATACCTTTAAGCCTATTAACCTAAACTCTTTAACTGTATCTGCATTTCCTTTATATTTTATAGGTCTCTTTTTAATCTATTAGCAGTTAATAAAGTAAGTTAATAAATATATCCATTAAAATAAAACGCTATTAATAAGCGAGAGAATAAAAATATATAAAAGTAAATCTTTAAAAGAAATAAGAAAATAAATAAAGTAATAGAAAACGAAGAATTTAATAATATCCTTAACTGCTATAATAGAAATAGCCTATACTCTTATATATTAAGCTAGTAACCTATAAAGGACTTAAAAGGATAGAATACTGCGTTTTTAAAATACTATATAAAAAATCTTAATAAGCCTAGCCTGCCTGCCAAAATTAAAAAAAGGAAATAATAAACTAGGTAAACCTCTAACATAGTAGCTGCTTATAATAGAATTAATATAATAAAAGGATTAGAATATATATAGTCTTAAAATAGCTATTTAAAGGCAAATAAAGTTTAAAAGGGGGGTACTGCTATAGCACTAAACGTGCCCTTTAATAATATATTAGTATTATATATATCCTTATATAATAGCTTAATCCTATACCTTTAAACTATATTCCTATAGCTTTTTACTTTATTTAAAGTATAATAAAGATATTACTTTAACCTGCCATTTTATATACTATAATAAAATAATTTATAATACAGTAATTTTAAAGTTGAAATTTTTATATTTTATAAAGTTTTAATAAATCTTTTTTTATATTTATATTAAATTAAATGTTTTTATATTATTAGTTTCTTTATTATTATTTTTAAGATTATTATTAGTTAATTTAATATAAGTTTACTTTAATTTTCATTAATAAAAACTCTAAAAATATATATATTATAAAGAAAATATTAAACTTTAAATTATCTTTAATTTTAATTTATATTATTTCTTTTTAATTAAAACCTTTAATAAAAATAAAACTATTTAATAAAATATTATTTATTCAATAAACTTTTATATTTATTTATTTATATATAACATTAATTATAATTTATTTATATTTTTATATTTTCTTTTAAAAACTTTCTTTGTAATTTCCTTAATTTCTTTAACTTTTTTATTATTTATTTAAATTATTTATTAAGATTAATTAATCTAATTCTTTTTTAATTTACTTTAATAATATATATAAAACCTTTCTTTAAAAATAAATAAACGGTTTTTTAATTTTAATTTTATTTATTTAAAGTATTATTTCTTTTTAATTCTTTCAATTTTTATTTGTTATTTTTTAAAGGTTTATATATATTTCTATTATTAAATTCATGTTTAAAATTAGTTTTATAACTAGCTTCATTTTTAAAATATTTTTAAAAGTTTAAATAAAACAAGCATTTAAATAAATATTCTTTTATTCTTTATTAAAAGATTTAATCTCTTATAATCTTTATTATAATGAATTTAAAAGGCATTAATATTAAATTAAATATATAATTGAATAATCCTTTTAATTAAAAGTTTAAAAAAAGGTTAAATTTAATATTTGAATATTTAATAGTTTTTTATTTACTTTTAATTTCTTTATTATAAATTAAAATATATTATTAAGGTCTTATTTAAATCATAGTTTTATAATAAAATATATACTTTTTAATTAGAATTATTTAATTCAAAAACTTAACTTTTAAAAGTATATTTTCTTTTAAATAAAACCAATATATATTATTTTAACAAAAAAGCTATAATGAAAATCTTGTTTTAAATAAAATGTTCTTTATAATACAAAAATAATAATTTTAGATTAGAAAATTGAAATAAATAAAACCAATTTTATTATATTAAATTATTACTTGTATAAATATAATTTTAAAATCTTCTTTTATTTTAATTATTGATTTTATTAAAAAGGGAATTAACATTATAAATAAATATACATATATATCAATAATAATTTAAATAAAATATAGTAACTATACTTTTTATAAAATTTTAAAGTTACAGTTAAATAATATAAAAATTAAACAATATTATAAATTATTTACTTATTATATTTATAGTTAAAAGTAATTAATAGTTACTTTTTTATACGTTAATAGCTATAAAACCATATATAAAGCAATATAGTAACGGAAAATATAAGTTATATTATATTAAATTCAATTTATTTATTTATTTTTGTATTTTTCAACTTTTTTATTTAATAGTTATTTCAATAAATAGTAAACTTTTTTTAAGTAACTTAATAAAAAGGGGTATAAATATATTAAATATATTAGTTACCTTTAATAAATTATTAATTTAAATCTTTAAATAATAGGTAGTTATAATTAAAACTATAAGTATATATTATATTAATAAAGAAAAATACTTCAAGGTATAGTAGAAATCTTTACTTTTTTATATTTTTAAAATTTAAACTTAATCTCCAAAAGTACCTTTATTTGTCGGGAAGGCTTTTTATTGGCTAAAAACCAACTAAAAAGTATACGCTAATGAAACATTTGGGGTATAGACTCTAAGAAACATTGCGCGACTCGCGGGCCTAGACCGCGCCTACCCGCTGGCCAACAGGATCAACAGACCAACCACCCAGCCTCCCGCGACGCGCCTACAGAGGACAGCCAAGCTTATCGGCCGACCGCCCGACCCACTCCATTGAAAAATCCCGCTTCGTCTGGGCTGGCCTAAACTTTGAGACACTAGGGAAGGAGTTGGCCACGCGGAAATACTTTAACCTAGTGAACTTACTACCAACCTCAACAATCGTAGCCCACTTAGACGGTTCCCAGCTTAACCACGTAACCGGATAGGGAGCGATAGTGTACTACAGGGCCAGGGCCTATAAAGACTTTGGGGGGCTCGCCAACGCGGAAGTGTACGACGCAGAGGTTACGGGGGTTGCTAGGGCGATCGACATAGCAGCCAGGCTTGCAAGGAACGACCCCGGGATCAGCGAAATATACGTCTTTCTCGGCAATACGTCAGTAATCAAGGGCCTGCAAAATAAAGCCCCAGCCTCGTTACAAGAGTTCATGCAGTTCCAACGCATAGCCAAAGAGATACACCCCTGCAAGGTGTTTGTTTCTTGGGTACCAGGCCATAAAGATATACGAGGCAATAAAGTGGCCGACAAGCTAGCGAAAGAGGGGACGGCTCTTGAATCGCTCCCTCAGGGCCGGAGATATATATTGGTAGAGGTACTCTGACCATTATATAAATATTAGCTAAGAGATTTTCCAAGTTATATCTATACCTACTATATAATACCTCCTATCTCCCTCTCCCTTTCCTAAACATTAAGTTCTTACACATCAAGTTCTCATACATCAAGTTTCAATTTCCTCCTATTGCAATTCCTATTTACTATAATCCATTAAAATGCAGTTCAAGCTCCTTCTCACTACTGCTCTTGTCGCAGCGGCTATGCCTGCCGGTAAGTAATATCTTTGTTTCTATATTTACTGAGACTGGACAAGAACTGCTGCTAATCATATATCTACTGAAAGATAATGCTGCGCCTGCTGTTGAGGCCGCTTCCTGCTACTGGACAGCCTGTGCTAGAGCCCCCCTATGCCCTGCTAATTTGGGATGGGGTGCAGCCGTCCGTGAAGCATGCCCGAATTCCACCAACTTCCGCCTATACTGCTGCAAATTCCAATGAACAGAAAGAGAAGCCGACCTCTAGAATAAGAATAGATATGATGGAATAAGCCTCTCCTGCATGGAAAGTATAAAGGATTGGCTGTAGTATTTGGATATATATATATTAGATTATATTATTATTATTCTATACATTTTCTCCTATTTTAACTCATTGTAATATTTGTAGTTGGCGTTATATGTGGCCTGACTAAGGCTTCATAAGAGAATAGTAATTCTTGAATGTACTTTATTTTGGATATCTTAAACTATTATGCATCCGCTATGGTCCTTAAGGTTAATGTCGAAAGATTAGTGAAGACTCGTCCTTACTAAAACAATAATATAACCCTACGACTTACTTTTATGTCTAGCTTGATTTAAGCTGAAAAGTTTTATTGCTGGGATTTCCAAACAAAATTAAACAAATTCCCAGCGTCTAGTGTTAATCTACACAAGCAGAGTCCTAACCTATTGATACTTGGCATAGATCTCAGCCGTTCCTACCTGCAGACCGAAACATATTAGGAAGTCCCCCACTAAGCGGCCAGCTTGCATTCAATAGTGCGTGACGTGGTTAAAAACATGCCTGAGCGGAGACATGCATTATCCTAGTACTCAGCTGCTAACAGAAAATTGGGCCGCAGATGCAAGCTTTTCCCGCAACCTTTTTACTGCTATCTTTACCTGCGAGGAGAAAGAGGAGCCATTTCATATTTAAAAATAAGTAGCATTACTTGATACAAGGTGAGACTGTAAACGAGGGGTCCTGGTGTATATATTGCTAGTATATATACAAAAAGGCAATATAGGCCATGATAATAGTAGTACCACGTCCCGCTAGGTCTGTCTATCAAGGAGCCAGGATATGCAAAAGACTCGCAAAGAGGGAAGGAAAACTATAGGCAAATAACCAATCCATGCCCATCACCACAATGCCAACGTCTCCTCCGTCGTCGGTAGGACAGTGGCCTGACCCACTTCCCAGTATAACAGAAGAGGCAGTTCAAATTGAAGATTCAGTTCAGCCGCATATACGTGCAGATGGATATACCCACTCAGCCAAGAGCTGGCGACGTAACATAATGCACACAAAAGGTCCGGTTTGCCCATTTTGCGTGCCACGGCATTTCGTTTAGCATTAACCCTTTCAAAAGTGGTCTGACTTTACAGGCCCAGTCCGGGTGACGTCCGGTGACATCCTATAGCAGAACCGACTAACTGTTCAGCGCATATCAGAAATGCCTCAGAATGCGCAAATCGCCTACCTTTCTTCGTGTTCAACTGCGGAGAATGGCGTGGCGAAGCTCTCTGACGAGGTATTGCATACTGGGGTCGCAGAGTACTTGGCTGTTACAACATGATTCTGCTCACTTATACTGCAGCAGGAGACCAAGTCTAAATTTAACTTTTTTTAAAAAAAAAGACTATAATCTTTTTTATTTATATTTAAGAAATATTATATTAATAGGAAATATATTAATATTTAAATCTTTAAACTTAATTTTACTATTAATATAAAATTTAATACTTTTTTTAAAAGAATTTAAAAACACAGTTTTTTTTAAAATAAACCAAGAAAATATTCACTTTTAATAATGGTAAATAGTCTAATATAATTCCTAGAATCTTATATAAATTAAGGAAATTAATATAATTTAAAAGGTTAAATAAAAGGCTTTACTTGTAATAGTTTAAGTTATTAATAACTATATAATAAAATATTAAAGAAAATAACTGCTTTATAAGTAAATAAAGTATTACCAATCCTTTTAAAAGGCTTTTTCTTACATACCTTTTTTCTTAAAAGGTTTTTAGAAATTTTGAAAGGTTAAGTAAAATGCTTTTTATAATTTAATAAATAATTATATAATTAATAAATAAAAGGATTTATTAATATAAAAGGTAATAATAAGCTAAACTTTACCTTTTAATTTCAATTCATTTAAATAGCTTATTTAACATTAATAATTTAAAGTGAATTATATAAATGATAATTATAATTAAAAATATAAAAAGTTATTTCCTTTATAAAATAAATAAAAAGTAAACCTTTTTTATAAAAGTTAATATTAATAAATAAACTATAACTTTAAAAAAACTATATAATAAAACTTTCTTTTAAAGTAATACTATTAAAACAGATATAAATTACTAGTATAATAGATAGTCTATATATTTATATAGAAATCTTCCTAGCTATTAATTCCTTAATCTTTTATAATACCTTTAACCCTTTAATAGTAAAAATAACTTTAGCAATAATAATAATAGTAATAATAGTAGTAGCTTTATAGTAATATAATAGCTATTATAGTAGCTATAATAAAGAAAGCTATAAAGGCAGCTATAAAGGCAAAAAAGCAGTAGTAGTAGTAAAGCTGCTATATAAAGATTATTATAATAGTTATAGATATAGCTAAGAGGTTGGCTTTAAGGCTAACCTTTTATATATTAGCTTAACCTTAATATATAATAGGTCCCTTTACAGTTAGAGATTAAGAGTTTATAGTTAATATTATAAGGGCCTAGAATATTTAATTAATATTTTAAAGGCTATAGTAAATTGTATATTATAAAAGCTTTTAGCTAATAAAGCTATATCTTTATTATAGTAGCAGTAGCAGTATTAGTAGTATTAACTTAAATTAAAAAGATTAAAGAGATTATTTTAACTATATAGTTAAAATAATAATTCACTTCAAGGAATATATATGAATAAATAGAATATATATTGAAGACTTATTATTTAAAGTAATTTAATTATATTAAAATAACTAGCTATAAATACTATATTATTTATATACTATAATTAAATATTATATAAAGGAGTAAGTTATATATTAAAGGAAGTTATAGGGAGAATTTCTATATAAATATATAAACTATTTGTTTTAGTAGTAATTTGCATTTATTTAAATAGTACTACCTTTCTTTTAAATGTTTTTAAATTATAATTAAAGGAAAAGCATTACTATTAAAGTTTAATAAAAAAGTATTAAAATAAAAACCCTTTAAAATAAAGATATTATTTACTTTTAAAAAGTAAAGTTAAAGTAAATTATTAAAGATTAAGAATAATAAAATTAAAAAAGAAATCTTTAATTTAAATTTAATTATAAAGGCTAATAATTTAAAAATTAAAAAGGTATATAAATAAAGGAGTTTCTTTATTTAAAATACTTTGAATATTATATTAATATTATAAATACTTTTACTTTTATAACCCTTAAAATATATTAAGACTATATAATATAAAAGGAATAATAAATTTACCTTTTAATATATTACTAATAATAAAACCTATATTACTTTTATTATATATATTAATTGTTAAAAAGTTTATTAATTTAAATAGCTTCATAAATAATACTTTAAGAAAACCTTTTAAAATAGAATGTTATATATTTAATTTATAAATAATAAATTTAGTAGAAACTATTAAAAAGGTATTAATTTAAAAGACTTTCATGTTACTATAAAAACAATTTTTTATTAAAGATAGAAAAATATATTTAATATATTTATAGTCTTTTTATTACTTAATTTCAAAAATATAAATTATTAATTTAAGTTATTTTTAAATTCAAAATATATAAAATTATAAAAATAAATAAATAAATTTCATTTAATAAAAGCTAATTTACTTTCTTGTTTAATGTATAAGTTTACCTACAATTCTTAATATATAATAAATAATAGATTATCGCTTTTTTTTATTCCTTTATTTCTTTTGTATTTATACTTTATATATTAAATACTAGCAGCTTAAAGTATTTTTAATTGCAAGACCTTTATATATATAACTATACTACTAACAAGTAACCATTTTAGTATTTCCTTTTAATAAATAAAAGAGCCTTTATAAATAAAGCAGTTAACTAACCTATTAATTAACTAACCTATTAATTAACTAAACTATTAAACTAAACGATTAAAATAAACTATTAAACTAAACTATATTAATCCTAGTTTTTACTATTTCCTTTATTAAACTGTATTAAATTTAAAGTAATTTATAGTTATTACTTTTACTAGGCTTTATAGCTATTGCCTTCTTAAATAATATTGTTTTTATAATTTCGTTAAATATAAATTAACTTTCAATAAAATTTTAAATATAAGCTTTTATAGTATAAAAATAATATAAAATTATTAATATATAATTACTATATAGTCTTTTAATTTTAATAAACTTATATAAATTAAATAATATTTTTATATTTAGAAAGCTTTTATATTAAAAATAAATTTAATTTTAAAAGTATTATAATATAATTTAAATTTATTAAACTTTTATAATATATATATTATAAAATATCTAATATTTTATAATATATATATTAATATTACTGTCATTAGAAAATCCAATATATTTATTTTTATATAAAGTAATACTTTTAACTTATAATATACTAAAATAAAAACTTTTAAAAACTGTTTTTTAAATTATTAAAAGGCTTTAAAAGTATTAACGTTAAATTATAAATATAATAAAGGGTTAAGCTAGGTAGGTATAATATAGGTAATAAAGTATTATAAGATTTAAACTTACTGCTTTATTAACTTATATATAATTAGGTTAATATAGTTAGGCAAAAGGCTAGCGTTATATAAAGGACCTTATACTGCCTATCTTTTATAATAGTATATACCCCTTTAAATATAGTATATACTAGGGTATATACTCTTTAATATTATAATTATCCCTTTTCTTTTAAATAGCTATTCTAGCTAATTCTTAATATTAAAGTTTTATAAATAAAAGAAGTAAAGTAATATAATTTCCTATATTCCCCTTTAATTACTTTTTAAATTGCTTTTCCGTTATTTTTTCTTTCGCCTGCCCTTTATATTATTTATTATTTAACCTTCATTCTTTAACCTTTTATTTAATCTATCTTTACTTTATTAATTTTATTTTATTCGCCTTTTACTTTAATACCTCTTATTTACTAAATCTATTAAAACGAGCACTTTATATAAATTAACGTTTATTTAAAGTAAACTACTAGCCCCCCCCCCTCGCTAAAGCCTAATATATATATTATTTCTATATAGTATTAAAGTATAATAAAAAGGTAATAAAATAGTAACGAAAGTTTAATAATTTAAAGCTAATTAACTATATTTTCGCTAATTCCGCTTTAACCTCTTATTTTTAATGTATAAAGTATAATAATTCTAATAATTAATAAACTTTATTTAATATTTATAAAGCGAAATATATTAACCTTTTATTCCATTATTAATTACTTTTAGCTAGCCCCTTTATATTACTATAAGGTTATACTCGCGAAATAAATACTATTTTTAAGTTAATTAAAATTTAATATAATAATTATATTATTTTTAGGCTTAATAATAATTAAAATAACCCTTTATATAAATTAAAGGGATTTATATATTAAAAGCTTTTAGCAATTTCACTTAACTTTTACTTTGCCTTTAATAGTATTAAATTAAAGTATTACTAAAAGTATAAATTAACTGGCGCTAAAAAGGATTAAGATTTTATAAAATATAAGACTTTAATAATTGCCTGTTAACACCTTTTAGCGTTTTAATAGCTTTATTTTTTAATTTAGGCTCCTTTTAATATATATCTTTACCTCTTTTAATATTATTTTTCTTTTTATTGACTGCTTATATATAGGCTATTAATACTGCCTATAAATAGGTAGATAAATAAACTATAAAAAACTTGGCGGCTTAGATTAGAAGGCAGTTCTTTAAGCCTTTTCTGATTAGTAATAAATATATCTTTTAGCTAATAGCTCAATAAAGTAGGTTTATAGTAATTAATAAAGTATTATTTATTAATAAAAACTTTAATTGAAATAAATATAATAAAATAATTAAATTATCATTTAAAGTAAATTTTAATTTATAGTTAATTTATTATTTATGATTTATTTAATTTTTAAAGTATAAGTAACCTCTTTCTTTTACTTTAATTAACTTTTAATTAATAGTAAATTTATATTAATCTTTTAAGTTTACTTTCTTTTTTTAATTAATTAAAAATTTCCTATATCTTTATAATATTAATAAAGGCTTACTTCCTTTTAGCTTATCTTTTCTAATATTACTTTATTTACTTTTAAGTATTTTCTATATTATTTCCTATAATTTATTAATTATATTTAAAAGGCTATTTATCTTATTCTATTAAATAATATATTCTCTTTTAAAGCTGTATATATTTTATAACTTTTTTTACTTTTTACTTTTCCTTTAAATCTTTTAAACTTAATATTAATAATAGTTTATTCATTATTGCTTTTTTTATTATTTATAGTTTTAATAAGCTAATATAAAATATATTATATAAATAAAAGTATTTCTTTAATAAAGTAATATAATAAGCCTATTATTTTATAGTTTTAAAGATATACAAAAGCTTTATAAACTTTAATATTAACTTTTTCTTTTTGCCTTTTAACTTTAAAGTCTTTATTAAAAGTGCTAGTATATCCTATTATTATAAAGTTAAAGGTTTACAGTACTTATTATAATAAAACATTTAGTATTTGCTGTAATTTACTACTAGACTTTAATTTTACTTAAAGTTAATTTAGTTTTTTAATATAGGCTTATACTACTAGTATACCTTTACTTTAAATAATACCTTTACTTTTTATTTAAAAATCTAGCTTAAAGTTATATAAAGCTTCAAATATTAATACTTTTATTATTATATATTTTATATTATTATAAGTAAACTATATTAACTTTACACTATATATTTATATTATTTACTTCTAATTTATAAACTATTAAAAATAATATCTTAATATTTAATTTATCCTTTTTATTTATTTATTAATTTATAAGTAAAACGCTATTAATAGGCAGTAGTTTATTTTAAGTATAAAATAAAGTTTAAAGTAAAAATTGCTAGGGAATATAAATCCTTTATTTAAAACTATCCTTTATAAAGGCTTAAATATTAATTTAACTTTTATATAAAATACCTTTATTAACTTTATAGTAATAGTTAAAGTATTAGTAAATATAAATAATAAATACTTTATAAATTAATTTATTATTATTAAAATAATATTTACTTTTTACTTTTAATATACTATTATTAATAAGCCTATAATAAAGTTTATAGTAATTTTTAATTTTAGTTTATTTAAGATTAAAAGTAATTTTAAAGCGCTATATACGTAATATTATTATAATATAGGCTTATTGATTGTTAGTATATTACTTTATTTTTTAATATATATAGGTAGTTTTAATATAGTAGCAGTCCTTTAATATTTAGTAATTAAACCCTTTAAAGTTACTGGCTATTAGCTGTTAATATAGCAGCCTTCCGTGTTTAAATTTCTTTATCTTTTCTTTAAGCTTTTTAAATTAACTATAAAAGACTTAAAGATTAAGTCTTTTATAGGCTTTTTTATTGCTAGCGTTTGTTTAGCGATAAAGGTTAAGACTAATTACTTGCAATTAATTATCTCTTTAGCCTAATTAGCTAAGTGTAAGGGTTTTAATAGTCTTTTACCTTTATTTTTATTTATATAAGTTATTTTATTTTATAAAGGCATTTTGCTATATTAACAATAAATTTAGGTTGTTTTACTTTACGAAGGTATCTTGCTATATTTAAACTAGTTTAATGCTTAGATTCCTTTACTTTATACAGGCATTTTACTATATATTTTATCTATTTATACTAGTTGAACTTTAATGAGTCTGCTTTATAAATTTAGCACTAATTTAATATTCACTTATTCTTTACCTTTAAAGTTAAGGCGCTATAATAATATATCTAGAAAGTTACTTTTTCCTAGTAAGTATTTAATTATAAAGTTAAATAGTATTAAATATATATATTACTAGGCCTATTACTATAATAGCTTTTATTATTATATAAAGGTTTATAGGTTTAAGTAATTTAATAAAATCTTTATAAAGGTTTCTACTTTATTAAAATAATATTATTAATATAGCAGTAACTTTATAATTGCAAATATCTTTTAGTTTAAAGTTTTATAGTTTTGCTTTATATTAGTAGACTTTTAAAATTAAAATGCTATTAAATAGTATTTTCCTTTTCAGTTTAATTAAAATAAAATCCCTACTATTATACTATTAAATATATTTATTTTAATATAGCTTAATAGTCTTAAATTAAAGTATTATAGTAATAATATTATTTAAAAAGTATTTTAACTGCTAAAATACTGCTTTTTTACTTTCTATAAATTAAATTATTTTTAACTTTTTTTTATTTTTACTGCCTTTTAGTAAACTAGTAAAAAGGGCTATAATATAAAAGTATCTTTGAATAAACTATTAATAAAGGTTATAGAACTTTAAAAATATTTAAATATCTTTATATAATTTAAGTTTAAGTTATAATATAATAGTATTAATTTAAGTAAAGTCTATTAATACTTTATTTTTTAATAGGATATACTTTAAAGAATTTATTTTATTTTAATAAAAGGTATATTCTAAAAGGTTAATATTTAGTTTAATTTATTTTAATTATTTTAAGATTTATTTAATATACTTTATATACTTTTCTTTAATCTTTAAATAAATCAAAATACTATTAAAGTAAACTATATATATCATATTAATAAATCTATATAATAGTTTATAAATATAAGATTAAAAGGTTATTAATATATTAATAAGCCTAAAAGGTATTATTAAGTATTTAAAGTAGCTAGAATATGTTTAAAATATGGTTTTGTATTTATTTTATTTTTTAATTTAAATATAATAGTAAACCTCTTTTATTTATTACTTTATTTTTATTTAGCAGTTAAAGGCATTTATTTAATTTAATAACTATAAATATTTAAGCTAGGTTTTTATATACTATTTAAAGTTTATATAGTAATAAAATCTTTTAATCCTTTTATTAATATTTAAACTATTAATATTAATTAATTAAGTTAATATAAATATAAATATATATAAATTATTAAATAATACTTTAACAGTTAATAGACTATATTAACGCTTTTTATATATTATATTAAAGAAATATAAATTTCTTTATAAGTTTAATATTAAATATTTTTACAGGTATTTAATATAGTTAATATAATTAAATAAAGGCTATATTAATAAAGTGAACTTTAATACAGCTATTAAAATCTATACAAATTTCAATATATGTTTACTTTTAAATTATACTAAATATATTAAGGTAAATCTTAATTTTAATATTTATTGATTTAATTATAATAAATCTATTTACTATGAGTATTAATTATTTCTTTGCCCTTTTTATAATTAATTAAATATAAATATATACGTATTAAAGGTTTATATTTTAAAGTATAAATATATGATTTAAATGTATTATAATATTATTATATTTATAACCTATAAGTAAATTACAGTTACATCTTTAGAGATATTTATAAAAGGAGGTTTAAAGGTTTAGCCATTTTTTTAATATAGTTTTATTATATTTTAAAAATAAATAATAAATAAAACTGTTTCTTTTTTAATATTAAAGATATCTTTACAGTATATTTTTATTTAATTATATAGTTTTATTCTAAGCTTTTTATAAAAGCTAAAAATACTTTTTCTTTTTCATTTATATAAAAGTTAGTTCTTAATTTAATTTAAATACATATAAAGCTTCATTAAGGTTTAGCCTTTATATTAAGAAAATATATTTAAATTATATAATAAGTAAATGGTTTTAATTTTTAAAATCTTTAAATATTATCTTATTTTACTTTATATAACTTAATTAATTACTTGTAATTTTCTTTTATTAAATAAGTAAATATTCATTACAGTCTTACTATTATTTAAATTTATATCTAGTATTTATATTATTAAAGCTAAATAAAATATACTTTAAGTCCCTTTAAAACCTTTATAGCGCTTTATTAAAGCTTTATTTTAAATCGCTAAGCTATTTATTTTAAGTGTAGAGGTTGCCTTTAAGGCAGAGCCAAGTAATATTCTTAATATAGATTTGTCTTTAACTGCTATTTAATAAAGTATTTAACCTTTCATAGCGTTTTAATTATAATTTGCAGGTTAAAGATATATTATTTAGCTGGCGCTTAAAGGCTTACTCTTTTTCTTTAAAGGTAAAGAGTAGCTTTAATTAATAAATCTATTTATTAATATAGGCGTATTTCTTTTATAGATTATTTTATATAGGGTTATCCTGTGTTTTATCCTATATAGGGTTATTTATGGTATTATTAAAGCCTGCAGTTAAATTAGCAGGTAAATATATTTTAATTATAATTTCGCTAGTATTTCCCTTTATATTTATTAATATATTAGCTATAGCAGACTATTATATTATTACTATATCAGTTTAAGTGACCTATAAAGCAGTTTAAGAATTATAATAAAGGGTTAAGCTAGGTAAATATAATATAAGTTATAATATATTATAAAACTTAAACTTACTGCTTTATTAACTTATATATAGCTAGGTTAATATAGTTAAGCAAAGGGCTAGCGTTATATAAAAGGCCTTATACTGCCTATCCTGTATAATAGTATATACCCCTTTGAATATAGTATATACCAGGGTATATACTCTTTAATATTGTAGTGAAAAGCCTTTTATTTTTCATAAGTATAATTTCTTAAATATATTATAACTATATTATAGTTTTTAATAAGTTAATAGTCAAGCTTTATAACGTTAAAGAATATAGGAATTATATAAAGATTGTTAAATATTAATTATTAAATAATGATTTAAATCCATAAGTATTTTATTTTAGCTTTATTAAATAAAGCAATATATTTTCAAGCAAGCATTAAAACAATACAAAGGATATATTAATTACTATTAATTTATAGCCTTATATTTTATAGCTCTTTACAGATTTAATAAATATATTACATATATCCTTTAAATGTATAATTATTAATTAAGAAGGTATAAAGATATATAATATATATAAAATGAATTAAAATTTAAAATATAAATTTAAAATATTATTAAAAGGTTATATGGAAATTTAGAAAATTAAATAATATAATATTATATTTACAATATTTATATTAATATTAAAATATTATTATTTAGTAAGCTATTATATAAATAAATATTTAATCATATATATATATTATACTAAATATAATAGAAATTTAATAATATAAAGGTTTATTAAAAACTTTAAAGATTTATAACAAAATATTATAATCTTTATAAATTATTTCATTTTAAATATAAAGGTAAATATATATATATATACTTTATTACCTCTCTTTAATATAAGGATTATAGAGTATTTATAAAATTAATAGATAATTTAATATATATATTTTTTAATATTCTTTTTAAATATTTATAAAACATATTAACTTTTAGAATATTCTATTATAAATAAAACATTATAAAAGTATTTCTTTATTTTTAATTTAGAAAATATATTATTAATTTCTTAATGTATAAATAAGCTCTTTTATATAAAGAATATTAATAGAATTATTATATATAACGTATAATTCTAAATATAAAATTAATTTATAACTGTTTAAAAAGATACTGTTATTTAAATGAAAGAAACAATAAACTTTTCAAAGATTTTAATTTAAGGTTTAATTTCTTTTAAAGTATTAATATAATAGTTAGTAAAAGGTTTTTAGGAATATATTTTAATTATTTTCAACATTACGAAAATAACTTTATTAATTATATTGTGAAAGAAATATAAGATGAATATATTGAAATTAAAGTTTCTTAAAATAAACTTTTTGGAATATGAATACTAAATTATTAAAGTAAATTCTTTTTTTTAAATTATAGATTACTTTTATAAATCTATTAATATAATTATGAAATATGAGACAAAATTAAAGAAAATAAAAATAAACTTTAAAATTAATGTTCTTCTTATAAAAGAAATAATAAATAATATATTATCCTTTTCCTTTTTTCTTTTTCTTTTTTCCTTTTTATTTATACTTTATATATTAAATAATGGTAATTTAGTATTTCTTAATTATAAGACTTTTATATATATCACTATATTAATAACTATACTAGTAACTATACTAGCAATAAATATTTATTTTAATATTCCCTTTTTATAAAAAAAGGGAATATAAATAACAATATTAATTAATTAAGCTCTTAATTAACTAAACTATTAAACTAAACTATTAAATTAAATTGCAGTAATCCTAGTCGTTACTTTTTCCTTTCTAAAACTATATTACTTTCATAATAATTTATAGTTATTTATTTTATTAAATTTAATAACTATTTCTTTATTAAATAATATTCTTTTTTACTATTTCCTTTAAATTTAATTTCAAGTAATTTGAATTCATTAAATTAATAAAGTTAATTAATAATAACCAAAACAATTATATTAAATTAATTACAAAGATTTAACTTATAGAAGCTATAAAGTCTTTTCTTATTTAAAAAAAAAAACTTTTTAATTAATTTTAAACTTAATTCTTTTTAAGTGTACTTAACTTAACTAAATACACCTAATAGTAATATATTATAACCTTTTTTCTAAAAGTAGTTTAATAGTATATTATAGCCTTTACTTTAAAATTAATTTAATAATATATTATAGGCTTTTTTTAATAATGTATTATAGCTTTAGTTATAAAGTATATTTAGTAATATGTTATAGCCTTTATATAATAATATATTATAGGCCCTATTTTAAGACTAAGGCGGTAATATAAGAATTTGGTTTAGTATTTTATTATTAATAGATTAATTAAATATTCTATCATTAAAAGGTTTGTTAGGAAGTTAGTTAAGAATTCTATCATTAGCAATTCGGTTAGGAATTTAGTTAAGGGAATAGAAGGATATATTCCTTTTTAAATAAAGTGGCGGCATTCAATATATAATAAATAGTATATTATTTGCCTTTTTCCTTCCTTCCTCTTTTTCCTATTTATTTCTACGTTATATACTAAATACCTTTATTATTTTAAGTTTAGGAAATATAACTATAAATACTACATATAATAATTCTTTAATATATAAGCTTATATATTTCAAAAAGTTAAATTCGTTTATTTATTTAACCTATATATAATCTTATATTAATAACAATTGACATTTAACAAATATAGTTAATTGAATGTGTTTTTAATTTAATATATACTCCAAATATTTATTAATATTAACTTCTATTAATTAATAAAATATAAAAATAAATCTTTAACATACTGTAACTTTAGAAAATATAAAGTAATTAATTTAAAAGGAAGTTGAACCTTTACTTTAACCTTTATATTAATACTTATACTTTAAATATTCTATTTAAGGCTATATTAATATAGTTTAGGTTTTCATTAAATAATAGTATTAAATAGATTTATTATTAGAAAGTTTAGAGTAAAAACAACAGGTATTTTATATTTTGTATTTAGCTATTATTTAATTACATTTAATTACAATGAATAAATACTGTTAAAACTAACTTATTGAAGGAGTATAATAAAGGTTAATTAATATTATTTAGTATATTTGTAAATATTAACAAATAAATTGAAATATAATGTTTATAATTAACTTTAAAAGTTTAACTTTTAACTTTAATTATACTTATACTTATTATTATATAATTTAAATTATTATAATAAAACAGGTATTTTATTTAATTTTATAAATTATATTAATAAAAAAGAAATAAAGTAATATTATTAATTTATTTATATAAATAATAGAAATAATAGAAATAATAGTAAAAACTAATAATTAAAAGTAAGTTTATATATTCCTCTATAATATTATAACCTATAAAACTGGTATTAAGTATATTAATCTTATAAAAAGGTATAAAAAGTTTAAAAAGAAGTAATAGCTTTTGTAATAAATTAAAGTGTAATTAAAAGGGAAAAGTAATAAGAGTTTTAAAGGTAATTATATAGTTTAATTAAAAAGTAACTAAAAGAAATAAAAAAGGCTTTATAAAATAAATTAAAAAAAGATAAATTATAATATCTTTTAATATATATTATAGTGTTATTTTCTTAAAATCAATAAATAAGGTTATTTAAAATATAATTGAGATATAGATCTATATACTTATTTCAATAATAAAATAATTAATATAAAATAAATAAATAGTAGTTTAAAGTATTTAATAATAAATATAAAGTAATAAGGAAAGGTTATTTAGTTATAATACTTTTAATATAAAAACAATAATTTTATATTAATTAAATATAAATAGATTAATAATATATATAATTATAATGTATTATTTCTTTCCTTCTTTTATAATATACTGAATATATTTAATATAAATTAATTTATATTCTCCTTTAATATATTACTTTACCTAGAACTTTATAGCTATTAAGGTATAAAAAAGTAACTATTAATTACTTTTAATTATGGATATTATAATTAAAGAATTTATATCATCTTTTAGTCTATATATTATTTAACTATAACTTTCTAGTATTATTTAAAGTGCAGTTCCTATACTTTATTTAATTTATTATTTATATATATGTATATAAAGCATTAAGTTCCCTTTAATAAAATAATTATCAGATTAAGGAAATATAAAGGTATAAAAATAAAGATATATATTTTATTTAATATAAATTAACCTATATTTTCTTTTAAAATATAACTTTATGTATAGTTTTATAGCTATTAAAGTATATAAAAGTAAGTATTAATTACTATTAACTATAAGTATTATATTTAAATAATTTATAGTATCTTTTAATCTTTATATTACTTTACTATAGCTTTATAGCTTTATTACAAATATAATTCCTATAGTTTATATCAGTTATTATAAATATATATATATATATATATTAAAAAAGAGGGCTGAAAAGTAAGGATTTGAGTGTATTTAGGTAACCTTCCTATTGTGGCTAGACCCGGAATTAGGCTTAACGCTAGGACCAAGTTAAGGAGGAACTTTAATGTAAGTTAAGAAATTTCTGTTATCTTTAATACTAGTAATTAAGCTAGGACCAGCTATCCCGCCTACCCTAGATTTAATATAATAGCTATAATGGCTATTGTAAAAAGTCTAACTAAAATAGTTTCTTATTTATATAGCTATAAGTCGATTTAGCTAATTTCCTATATAAATAAATTTTATAGAAAATAGGAATAGGGCTATAAACCTAATTCTGCCGCTATACTCCTATTATTTAATTAAAGGACTATTATAAAAGATAAAGCTATTATTTATACAATTACTTTTATACTAGCTGTATATATATTAGATATTCTATAGCTTTTTAACAATTAATTTAATTATAATTTAATTATTTAATTATTATTAATTTCATTAAACTTAGTTATTTCTTTATTACTGTATTATATATAGCTTCCTAAAAGCTATATATAAATAAAGTTTAGTATAACTTTATTATTTTAATAGGTTATAAGCCTAAAAGAGTTTTCTTTAAGTCTCTATTAATAGATTTTTCTAATATTTATAGCATTTCCTTAAAAGCTATTATAGCATTTATAAGTGGTTTTTATAGTGTTTATTTTAATACTTATTTTAGCACTTTTTAGGATTTTTGGCTATTTAAAGCTATTTTTAGGCTTTTACTATAAATGCAATTATAGTTATAGTAATACTATTTATATTATTACCTTTATATATTATATAGTATATTCTTTACTTTTATAAAATATAAGCTTAATGTTAGCAGTATAAGTTAACTTATTAAAACTCCTAGTAGCCTTATTTCCTTAATTAAAGATAATAGCTTTCTTTAACAATAAAGGGATTTATTTATTTAAATATAAAATATAAAATAAAAGCTTTAAGTATAAAGGGCTTTTACTAAAATAGTAAAGGTATAGTTAAAGGGTTAAAATAATACTAAAACTTAGCAATTTAATACTTTAACTAGCCTAGCTACTACTATTTTAAGTATTCAACTTTAATAAACTATAAACCTAATAAAGGTTAATCCTATAGCCTTTATTTTAATGCTAATATAAGCTTTTACCTTTATTCCTATATTTATTTAAGTTTTATTTTTATTAATTCTTTAACTTTAAACTGCTATTTTAACTTTAAGTAATAATTTTATATAAAAGGTATTAAAAAAGGTTTATAGGTTTCTAAAAAGCTATAAACTAATAGGTTTTAATAACTTTAATTAATAGAAATAGCTTTTAAGTATTATATTAAAGGCTATAAATTACTTTACCTTTATAGAGCATCCTATAATTATTAATTCTTTATTTAATTGAAAACAGGCGTTATTATTTATATTAATTAAGGATAGTTTAATAGTTATTCCTACTATAGTTATTACTTAAATCTAAAGCTTAAAAGAAGCATTTCTAGCTTTAAAGAGATATTATAGTTACTTTAATATATTATAAAGAGATTCCCTTTATAAAGGATTTTATTTATTAAATTATAGTAATTATTAAAATTCTTTAATTAAATTTAATATTACTTTTAATAATTTATTAATTAAATTAACTATTTTACAGGTTAATATTAATATACCAAATTAAATAAATTAATATTTAAATTCTTTAAAAAAGATTTACCTTTAATAGGCTAAAAGAATTAAAGGAACTATTAAATCTAATAAAGCTATTAATTAATTAATTAAAGGTTTTAATATTTAGTTTTTTATAGTAAATATATTAAAAGAGACTAAGAATTTATCTTTTATTATATATAAAGTTAATAAAGCTTTAAGGCCTTTCAACTCTTTAAAAATTAATTAATACCTTTTAGATTTAAAGGTTAAAAGCCAGCTTTTAATTCCTATAAAAAGAAAGGAAATTAAAAGAATTAAAATAATAACTAAAAATAAATTAAAGAGGATTATACTTTTATTAATATATATAATTTAATTATTAAAGGGTATAGCTTAATAGAGCTATTCAAAGATTCCTTTATTAAATCCATTATTAATTTAAATAATAATTAAAATTTTCTATACGCCTTAAACACTAAAAAAGGGAGAAAGTATTTGATATCCCTTAAATCCCTTAAACTTTATATCCAGGATAATTTATTATATAATACTAGATCTATAGGTTATATAATTAATTGTAGAAAATAGTTTATAGACTATAAACTTAATAATAAAGACTTCAATATTATTTATATTAAAGGGGGTTTTATTATACTTAAAGGAATAAATATACCTACTTTTAATATCTTAATAAACATGAATATAAAAAGATAATATTCATAATTACCTTCTTTTACCTGCAGCTATATATAAATTTTATAAATAGTTTAAAGTATTATTAAGTTAAAGGATATATATAGTATAATACTTTTTTTATAAAAGCTATATGATTAATAAAGCTGCTAAATCCCTTAAAATATAATTCTTTTCTTATAATTAAAGGATATACTATACCATATAGCTATATAAATAACTATAAAGCTTATAGCTTTATATAAGTTTAAATTTTTACTATAAATAAAGAAAAGGCTTAGGAATATATTACTGTTTTAAAAGCAATAGCTTTAAAGAAATAACCAATTAAATCTAGTTTTAGGCTTATAAAGAAGAATAATCTTAAAGGAAAGGATCTCTTTAAACTCTTTAAAACCCTAGGCTAAGTAAAGGAAAAGGGGCCTTATATACCCCTACTGCTTAAAGAAATAAAGGGGAATAAGCCTATAAAGGATACCTTTATAAAGGAAAGGCCCTATATACTTAGGGAATCCTTTATTATTAAAGATCTAAAAGTTACTAAACTATTTAAATTAAAAAGATAGACTATTACTAGTCTTAACTATAAACTGCTAAAACTAGCCCTTTTATAGTATAAAAAACTAGGTTATATTAATTTAAGTCTATTAAAAAAGACTGCTAAAATAATTATTAGAATTTTTAACTTTAACTTTATTAAAGAGGCTGAATTCTATTGCCTAGTGTATAATAAAAGAAAAGCTATTAGGAGGCTTAATTTAAAGCCAATTCCCGATCTACTAACCTCTTTAAATTGTCTAAAAGCTAATACTTTCTCTATAAAGCCAATGCCTTATAATAAAGCCCTAATTACTCTTTTAAGTATCGATAGAAAATTAAGATATAGGTAGCTATTCCTTTTAAGAGATTATAGTAGACTTACCCTTTTAGCTATTATATAAAGCTTTATAAATAGCTTAAAAACGCAGTATAACTAGTATTTTAAAGAGTTTTACTATAATAGCAGAAAGGAAATTAATTAGGAATTTTAGATCTAGTTCTTTTCTTTAGGAATTATATATTCCTATAGCAGCCTTTATATTTATAAATAAAATAGTTTTATTAAAATAATATAGTTATACTAAACCTTATTTATATATAGCTTCTAGGAAACTGTATATAATATAGTAATAAGGAAACAACTAAAAGTTTAATTAGGTTAATAATAGATAAATAATTAAATTGTAATTAAACTAATAGGTAAATAGCTATAGAATATCTAGTATATATACAGCTAATGTAAAAGTAATTGTATAAATAATAGCTTTATCTTTTATAATAGTCCTTTAACTAGATAATAAAAGTATAGCAGCAGAATTAGGTTTATAGCCCTATTCCTATTTTCTATAAAATTTATTTATATAGGAAATCGGCTAAATCGACTTACAGCTATATAACAGGAAACTATTTTAGTTAGATTTTTTACAATAGCTAGTATAGCTACTATATTAAGTCTAGGGTAGGCGGGATAGCTGGTCCTAGCTTAATTATTATTGTTAAAGATAATAGAAATTTCCTGACTTATATTAAAATTCCTTTTAAACTCGGTCCTAGCGTTAAGCTTAATTCCGGGTCTAGCTAGAATGGGAAGGTTACCTAAATACACTAAAATCCTTACTTTTCAGCCCTCCTTCTTAACAATAAACTTACTGCTTCTTTTACTTTTTTAATATATACTATATTAAAGGAGTAAAAATAAATACCTTTTTTCCCTTTCTTTCCTTTTCCTTTTATATAGTCTTTTAAAGGGGGTTTCTAAGGAAATATCCAGTAACTTTATTTCCTAGAGATTTCCTAGTTATAGCGCTAACTATCTTAATATTATATATTATTTTCTATATATTGTTTCTTTATAACTATATTTTAAATGTAAATTACCTTAAAGCTAATATTTATAATAAATATATTAATATTATAGCACTAAACCTGCCCTTTAATAACTATTAATATTATATATATACTTATATAATAGGTTAGTTTTATACCTTTAAGTTATATTTTTAGAGTTTTTAGGTTTATTTAAAGGATAAAAAGAATATTACTTTAACCTATTATTTTATATACTATAATAGTTTATACCTTTTTATAAGAATTGCGCTATTACCTTTAGCCTTTAACTATACTTAAAAAAATTAATAAAGTTACTAATAAGCTAGTTTTAATACTATAAAAAGCCTTATATTTTATAGGTAATTTATTAATCTTAAATTATAGTAAAACTTTAACCCTAAAAGCCTATATCTTTATAATAAAGCATATACTTTAGCTTAGCCTTTTAGCCTATTTTTAATCTATCAGCCTAGATTTAATTAAAAAATATTAAAGTAAAAATAAAATATATAAAAAAAGACCTTACTTAAAGAGCAATATTTATTAATTACTTTTAAAATTAACTTTATATTTATACTATTTTAAAAGCCTATAATAATAACCATAATTTAAATTTAAACCTTTAAATATTTAAATTCAAGTAGCTTTTTATAATTATCTTGAACTTTCTTTAAAATTAAAAGTATAACTTTAATATAATTTGAATATAAAAAGAGTATAAAAGTCCTATTTTTAGTGAAAACTTAAAGTTTATTTAATATAGAATTTAAAGTTAAAATAATAGAATAAATATATTTATTAACGTTGAAAATAATAATATTTTTAAATATTAAATTAATAAGGTTAAAGATAGGTTTAGTATTAAATATAAAAATATCAAAGTATATTATAAAAAATGTATAAGTTAATATTTTATAATATTTAGTAGTATTATAAATAATATAAAATACCTTAAGACCTATTATAAATATATCCCTTATATTAATAATTAATTAAATAATAATGTTTATAAGTTAATATATAAGGTATTTAATTATATTATAATAACAATTATAATTATATAATATAAACAAAATAGTAAAGCCTTTATTAAATTTTCAAATTTATAAAATAAAACTTTTAATCTTTTATAATCTATTACTTAAATGTTTAATATTTACTATATTATAAATAAATTCTTTTAAAACTTTATTACTAAGTTTTATAGATTAATAGTCTAAATTAATAAAACTAATATTTAAAACATTAATACCTATTACTTTAAAGTATTTAAAAACATAATTATTACTTTTATTAATAAAAGTAATAAGCTTATAAATAAAGATAATTAATTTATTTAAAAGGCTTTTAATTAAAAAGTTTATAATAACTTTAAAAAGTTTATTTATAATATTTAATTTAAAAATAACTATAAATTTAAAAAGTTAAATAATTGTTAAGTTAAGTAAGCTAAGGACCTACTATTTATTAGCGCTTATTAGCGCTAAGGAGCTTTTATCTGCTTATATAGCAGATACTAGCTAATATATATATCGCGTAAACAATATATTAAATTATATAGGCGCTTATAATATATATATTCTACGTTTTCCTTTATATTAGCTATATATATATATAATAAAGCTATTATAGTATATTTATTACTAGAATTAAGCTTTATTCCTATTTTCTCTCTATACTCTATATAGCTATACCGCACTCTATAACAGTTATAAGCCTAAGTAATAACTATTAGAGTTACTATACACTTCCTTTAATATTATATCTTTACTTTTACTTTTTCCCTTTACCTTTAAGCTCTTAAAGCTACTTTCTATAATAAATAATATAAAAGATATTACTTTTATAAAGCTAGATTTAATAGTTTAGTGGATTAAATAAATTATTGTTTTAAATAACTATATAATTACTGTAAAGATCTGGAATAAAGTTAATTTTAATCTCTTTAATTAAAATAATAACTATTTCCCTGCTTTAAAGCTATTTACTTTAATTAAAGTAAAAGAAACTGCTTTAAAAGTATTTAAAAAAAAGCCACTTTAATAAATATTTTTATTTATTATAATAGTTTACTTTATAAATACTAATATACTATTGCTTTATATATTAAAAAGAGGAAAGTTAAGGCAGTAATTTTAAAGTAAATATAAAAGACAGTTAATACTAGCATTTATACTTTAACCCTTATAAACTTTAAAGCTATAACTTAAACTATAGCTTTAGCCTTTACTGCTATTAAAGTAGCTAATAAAAATAATAAAAACTTAAATATTAAATTTACTATTTATTAAATTATAAAGAGGTTTAAGGAATAATTAACTTTTTATAAAGATATAATATATAAAAAAGTATAGATTTTATATAAATATATTTTACGCGATATAAAGTATAAAAACCTAAAGCTAAAAGTATAGTATATAAACTAGGTGCGCGTTTATATAAATGCAGTAAAGTATAAGCTTTTTAAAGTTATAGGAATAGCTGCTTAAAAGGCTTTCTTAAAAGCTATTAAAGTATACTATACTTTACACTTTACTTTACATTACCTATATTATATAAACAGTTAAATTAAAAGCAGTAAAACTATTAAGATTTTCTCTTTTAATTAATTTAATTAACCTTTTTTAAATAGTATATAAAATATAGAGAATTATATTTATAGACTTTATATAATATTTAATAACTATTTAAATAAAGCGATAGCGAATAATATTATATATTTAAAAGCTCCTGCTAGGAAGGAATGCCTATATAGACAGGAAAGATATAATTGGCCTTTATAGGACTATAATATACTATTTACTGCGCTTAAAGGAAAACTTAATAAAAAAGGGAAATATATCTTTAACCTGTAATAAACTGCAGAAATTTATATTTACCTTTAAAAAAACAAATAGTATATACTTTACAATAAACTTAATAAAAAGGGTATTAACTTTATAGCTTTAGTTTAAAAAGGTATAGCCTTAATTATTATAGCTGCTTTAATCTCCTTAAACTTAATTAATAAAGAAAATGCAAGCCTTATAGTATATATAATAAATATATTAATATATATTAATATATAAAATATACTTTACTGCCTTTTTTAAAGTATTTTCTTTAATACTTATAATATTATTTATCTAATAAATAATAAAAATTACTTTATTTTTAGCTTTTTTATTTTAAATATAGAAAATAACTATATTAAAGTAAAAGGAGTTAAGTATTTTATAGCTAAAAGAGGATACTGGCTATTAAAGGATATTTTTGATAATTTATATTAAAAGGCAGTGCATTTAATAAAGCTTATAGATATAGCTATAGTTAAAGGATTTTATATTAATATTATATTTTCGTTAAAGCTTTAAAAAGTAAGAATATAGTTGATAAAGTATAATAATATACTTTATATTAATACAGTAAATTTAAATACTATTAAAGGGACAGTAAATTATAAATATAATCTTTTATTTCTTTAATATAAACCTTTATTACTTTATATTACATTTATCTTTAAGTATATTATTTTAAATAATATAACAACTTTATTCCTTTTTTTTAATATAAACTATTATATTTATATAATATTAAAAATAAAAATAAAACTAATATATAACCTATTAATATTATATAATCACTTAAAGCAGCTTTAGCATTAATAATTAAAATATTTAAGCTTAAAAGCGCTTAAAGTATTAATAAAGAATATAAAGAATATATATATTAAAGGGATTACGCGAATAAAGTATAAAGCCTATACTTTTATATATATAAAATAGATTATGTTTTATAGAATATTTAAAAGATAAATATTAAAACTATTTTTTAAAGTATACTAGCATTTTTAAAACTATCTTTATAGTTATAATAAAGATAACTAGCTTTTAATACTTAAAGAAAAATATACTTTATAGTTATATATATACCTTTTATTAAATAAAAAATAAAATACTATCTTTAATACTTTCTTTAACTTTATAAGTATAGTAAAAATGCAATATAATATTTTAATATATTCTTTTAGGCAGGATAATAAAAAGGCTGTAATTGCAGTTAAAGGCTTAATATACTTCTAGATCTAGGTAAACGCAAAAGGAATTATCTTAAAGCTTACCCTTTTTTATATATATAAGCCAAATAGCGCCTTAAAGCGCGCGGGTTAGGAAATTATAAATAAATTAATAAAGATACTTAAAGCAATAAGCCTTTTAATTAATTTATAGCTTAAAAGTATAAAAGCTATAGTATATATTATTAATATAAGTCTTATATATAGCTTTAATATAATATTACGTATTAAAAAATTAAAGTAATAGTTCTGTAATTTTATACCCTTTTTAATAAAAAAGCTATTTATAGACTTATAGCTAAATTAAAGCAGACTTTATATATATAGTTACTGCACCTATATACTTAACAGAAACTATAAAGCTGGCTAGAATAAAAGAGAATTTAAAATAAAGTTTAAGGGCTTTATTAAATACTTTATTAAATATACTGCAAATAATATATATTATATTTAATTACCCGGCTTAATAAAGGTAATTATTATAAAGAATATATAATTTAATAAAACTAGCTTTTTTAATAATAAAAAAGAAAATATAGATAAACTGTCTATAATTAAATTAAATAAATAATTTAATAAAGTTAAAAAAGATAAACTAGAATTTAAATTCTTTTTAATATATATTCCTATAGTAGAAAATACCTTTATAGGTAATCTAAAAGAAGAAAGTATACTTTTAAAGGTAAAAATTATATAAAGTATTAAAATTAATTTAGTAAATACTTAAAGTAAACTACTAGTATATTTAAAAAGAGCTTTTAGTCTTTAAATATTAAAGGCTACTTTAAAACAGTTAATCTTTATAAATAAAACTAGCGCGCTAATAGGAACTTTAAGTAATACTTTTAAAAGTAATTTACCCCTCTTTAAAGAAAAAGAGCTAGCAGAAAAATAGCTTTATATATTAAAGGTATACTATTTAATAAAAAAAGTTAAACCGCTATAGCTAAAGGCAGACTAATATATAAAAGACTCGCTTACTTATATATTAAAAGAGTAGATTTTAAAGGAAAAGCTAGCTAATAATTCCTTAAATAGTAAAGCAGTAATTAATATTTATAAAAGTATAAAGCTTTAAAGGAAATAACCTGCAAAAAAGGTTAATAAATATCTTTTAGTATATAAAATTAAAATATATACTTTAAGTACTACTTTAAAGGATAATAAACCTAGTATATATTTAATAATTATAAAACGTTTTAATTTAATATTATATTAACTGCTATTTAATTAATAAAAGCTAATAAGCAGTAAATTCAAACGTATAGTAATAGTATTTATTATTTTTAATATAATAATAAATTAAAAAGCTTCCCTTAAAAAAGTATTACTTTTAGTAAATAAACTATTTATTAAAAGGATTTAATAAAACTGCTAAAAAACTAAAAAAAGCTTATAAAATACTTATTCAAAGCTAAGTTTAAATAAACTGTATATAATAAAATTAACTCTTTATACATAAAAAGAACCTAGTAAAAAGTACTATACTTAAAGGTAAAAATAAAGCTATTACCTATATATTTAGTTTTTATACATAAACTTAATTAAAATAGAGATTTAAAATACTATAAAGCTTAACTTATAATTTAAAAGGATTTATAGGAATACTTTATAATAAAGAGTATATATATAGTTATACTAATAGCATTTTTTTCTATATACTTATTACTTTAATAGTAAAATTTAACTTTAAATTAAAGTAATATAATATTAAAAATATACTTTTTAATATTTTAAAGGATAAAAACTTAAAGCTAATTATATATAAGTTTTTTAAAGGTTTTAAGCTATTAAATATTTATTTAAAGCTCGCTAAAGCTTTATATAGGCTAAAAGACTCGCTAAAACTATAATTTAATATATTATCTTTAACCTTAAAGAAATAAAGGTTAATTCTAAACTTTAAAAAGCCTTACCTTTTTTATAATTAAACTTAAAAGATTTTTATTATATTTTATATAAATAATATTTTTATTATATTTTATATAAATAATATTTTAATTATATATTATTATAATAATAAAGCTTTTTATATTAAACTATTAAATACTTTTAAAGTAAAGTATAAGCTTTATAGTAAAGGGGATATATAATAATCTTTAGGTATTAAAATTATTTAAAACTATAAAAAGTATAAAATATACCTTTCTTATAAAACCTATTTTAAAAAGGTTATAAAATAATTAAACCTTAATAATAAAATATAGCTTTTTATAATTTTAATATTAATTATAAAGTTTAAAAAAACTATAATATAAGCTATAAAAATAACTATTAAAATATATTAAAAAAAGGTAGGATTTATACTTTATTTAGCTATTATAATAAAATTAAATATAATATATAATACTTTAACTTTATTGCAATTTTTAATTAACTTTCATAAACAGTACTTTAAAGCAGTTAATTAGCTAATCTGTTATTTATATATATAGCGCATTTTAACTTTTTAATATAAAAGGCAAAGCGAAGTATAAGTTTTAACTGCCTTAAATAATACTTCTTTTACTAATAATAGAAATATTTAAAAATTATTTTAAAAGTATTTTATTATATTTTTTCAAGCTTTATTTTATAAAATACTATATATTAAATCACTATTAATATATCTATAATAAAAGTAAAGTTATTTACTTTTACTTAAATAATAAAAAAGGCAATAAACTTATATTACCTTTTTTAAAAGATAAAATTTCACTTTAATATTAATTAAAATATTAACTGTAATAATTAATTAACTATATATTTTATAACTAAGAAAAGTATATAAATTAATATTTACTTATATTATATTAATATATAAAATATATAGCTTTAGCTGAAATATTAAACAAGCTTATTCTGAATTTTTTATCTTTTTATTAACTTTATATTTACTAATAGGTCTATTAAAGCCTTTCTTTAACAGTACTTTAAATATTTTAAAGTACTATTAAATTTAATAGATATATAGCTATCAGAATAAAATATATAAAAATATAGGAAACTATTTAATTATAGCGTAAAAGCTATTTATTATAAAAGGTATACTTTATTACTGTAATAATTAATTACCTAAAGCTTTTTACTCCTTATACGTTTATATATAAAAGGCATTATTACTATAGCTATTTAAAATAGCTGCCTTTTTAATATAAATTAAATCCGCCTTTTTTAATAAATTAAATTAAAGGTATAATACCTTTTTATATTAAATTACTATTTAATTATATTAGCCTATAAATATATAAAAAAAGAATATATATTTATTTAATGATTATCTTTATTAATAGCTTTAAAAAGCTAATATATAATTAATATCAATATTATATAACTGTAAAGTATATAATTAATTAAAATAATATAATAAAAGTCAAAGAAAAATATATTAAAAAGTATATTAATAGTTATTGTTAAAATAAATAATATACTGCTAAAAGCAGGCAATAATAATATATTAAAAGAAATCTCTTTTACTAATAATTATTAATTTTAAATAACCTTTATAAAAAGGGGATAATAATATAACAGTAAAGGTAATAATAGGAGTAAAGGTAAAAGTAAAAACTGCTATAGGAATAGCTACAGTAAAAGTAGTAATTAAAATAGCAGCAGTAATAATAAAAGCAGGGGCTAAAGCAGGAATAAAAGTAGTAATAAAAGCTGTAAAAGTAAAAGGAAAAGCTAATAAAGATACTGTAGCGCGCAGTTTAATAAAAGCTTCCTTGTAATTCCTAGTAAGCCTAAACTTTAAATAAAAAAGAGGCCGAGCAATTAAACTAATAAACGCAGCAATAAAAATTAAACTAGCTAAAGCAGGAGCTAGTATAAAAATAGCAGCGAGTATAAGAGTAGCAGTAGGCATAGCTGCTTAAAGATAACTAATATTATAATAAACTACTTTTAAAAGGCAACTGCAACTACACTTAATTAAAGAGGTATTTTTATTTTATAATTTTATTATTAATTAATAAAAGTATATTATAAAAAATATATATAAAAAGTATAATATTTATTAAAGCTATATTAATACTGTTAATACTGCTATTATTAATAATAATAATAATATTAATAATTAAAAAAGAAAAGTAAAAAATAAAGCTAAAAGATAATTAATATATTTATTTTAATTATTTAAAATTAATTTATTTATTTAAAAATTATTATTATTTAACTTCCTATTATTATAAATTAATAATAGCGATAGTATTTATATCCCTTTTGCCTTTAATAATAGAATATTAATATATATTTAGAATAAAGGAGCTTTTAATTAAATAAAAGAGGCTTTAAAAGCACAGCTAGACAGTTATAATACTATAAATAAACTAGGATAGCAGTTAATAAAGTATTAGAAATAGCTTTATTAATTAAGGGGTATACTAGGTTAGGTAAATTAAAGATTTACTACTTATTAGCGTTTATTAGCGCTAAAGAGCTTTTATTTACTTATATAGCAGATACCAGCTAATATATATATCGCGTAAGCGATATATTAGATTATATAGGCGCTTATAATATATATATTTTATATTTTCTTTTATATTAGCTATATATATATATAGCGAGGCTATTATACTATATTTATTACTAGAATTAAGCTTTATTCCCATTTTCTCTCTATACTCTATATAGGTATACTGCGCTCCGCAATAATAATAATTATACTTTTTAATAAACTTTATTGTAAAATAATTTAAAGCTTTTACGGTAAAGAAATATAAATAATATTATATAATTAAATACTATATCCTTTAATTTATAATATAAAGAATATTTATAACTTTAAAATTTATATTATTATCATAATACTTAATATATAGTTTATAATTATAGAAAAAAGTAAAAGGTTTATATTATAAAACTTTAAACTTTATAAAGATATAGTAATAGCCTTTTAAAATATAAAATGTATTAAAGTAATAGTATTATAATACTTAAAATTAAAGTATATATTTTAAATTAAAGAAAAAGTATATTAATATTATAAACATTTATTTTTTACTTTCTATAATATTAATACCTTTTCGCTTAAAAAAGTAATTTATTATACTATAAAAGTTTATTTTTATATTATATTAATAAGATTAATCTTATTAAAAGATATATTACTTTGTATAATATATTTATTTATAAAAATATAACTTTAAATATAAAAAAGTAAAAAAAAGGTAACCTTTAAATAATATTATATTCAAAAGTATCATAAAATATTAAAATACCTTATAAATTTTATATAGTTTTAGGCAATTAATATTATAGTAATATATTATTAGTTAATCCTTTATTATTTAATTTATTAAAGCAGGCTATTAACTGTTTTTTAATATTATTAAATATTATAGTTTTTTCTTTAAACTTTCTTAATATTTGTTTTTTAATTCTATTTTACAGTTATTTCCCTTTTATTTCCTTTACTCTTCTTTTAAATCATTTTATATTTACTTATAGTATAGCGCTTAATAGCCTTTTAAGTTATAGCTATTAGTATTTCTTTATAAACCTCTTAATTTTCTTTTTATTAATAAAGACTTCAAATTCTAACTTTATTCTTTTTCTTTTATATTCTTATATAAACTTTAAATCAAATACTGCTTATTCTTTTATCTAATAGTTATAATAGTTTAATTACCTTTCCTATAATATTAAATATAACTTTTTAAGTTTACTTTTACTTCTTTTACTAATCTTTAAATTTAAAATCCACTTTACCATTTATTCCTTTCCTTATTCTTTATTTTCCTTTACCTTTACTGCTTTAAATTAAAGTTTTAGCCATTTTATAGGTTTCAAGTAAATAATTAAAATAATTAAGTATTAAAAGTAACTTTTCAATTAAGTTAATAAATTAAATAGTTTACTTTTATTACTATTTAAAATAAACCAGCCGTTTATTTTTAAAGCTTTAAAACCTATAAATATAAAATATAATATCCTCCTTTTCATTTTAATTATATTTAATCTCCCATCTTCAATTCTAAAAGATAATATGTTCTATTATACTACTTCTTTATAGATATTTATATATAAATAATATTTAATTTAACTTTCTTTCAAAAGATAATTTAATTAAATAGTTATCTTTAATCCTTTAAATAATATTATTTATTATTTATTTGTATTTTTATAAATAATTTACTTAATAATAATTTAATTATTATAATAAATAGATTATTAAAGGAAAATTAAATAACTATAATAGTATTTATTTAATATCTTTTTAAATATTTATAATAGAAAAATCGCAATATAACTTCTATAGCTTAATTTCTTTTTTTAAATAACCTATTAATTTATAGATATTATATAGTTAATATTAAAAGTTTAAATCTATATACTTTCTAGAATATTTACTAGAACTTTAAAAGGAATTTACTTTTATAGTTAAATATAATTTATTAAAAGATATTTCAATATACTAATATTAGTTTTATATTAAGGGCTTTCCTTTAACTTTTAACAGTATATTTATAATCTTTAATATTAGTAGGAATACTTTTAAAACTTTATTAATTACTATTATTAAACTATTAAAGTAACCCTTTAATAGGTGTAACTATATAGTAATCTTTATATTAACTATGAAAAGGCCTATTATAAAGTCTATTATAATAGTATAAAAGGGAATATTTAAAAAATAGTATAAAAGGGAATATTTAAAAAAGGAGATAAAGATTATTTCTTCTAATAGCTTTTATGAGTTTATCTAGTTCTGCTTATATATATTATAATTTACTATTTTTTCTATTAATCTCTTTTATAAATTTAAAGATTATAAAGTTTTTAATTAAGTTTTCCTATAGCTGTCTCTCTTTTAAGTAAAACTTTTAACTATATATATTATCTATAGGTTTATTAGGATAATCTTATAAAATATATAGTTATTATTACTTATTAAAGTCTTAAAGGTATAGTATACTATTTATATAAATAAAAGGTACACTTTCATTTTCCCTTTTTTGATTTAATTATTACATAATAAATCTTTATTTTAAGTCTATTATATAGAATAATTATGTCTTTACTTTTAACTGCAGTATAATATTAACTTTAATAAAAGTATATATATATTTATTAAGCGCTTTATCTTTTATATTCAATTAAATGTTTTAAGATTATTAATAAAGCCTTTTTTATAGCTTTCATTTACTAAAAACTGTAATATTATATTAATAATTAAATTTACTATTTTAAAAATATAATATATATTTAGGTTAAACTAGCTAAACTATTATAATGTAATAATAAAGCAGTTATTTATTTGTATACTTTTAATAAATAGTGTTTGTTATTATATAATATTATAAGTTATAGTATAGTTAATTAAAACTACTATAAACTTTACTTTAATTAAAGTTATTATAGTTTTAATTTTCTTAATTACTTAAATAAATCCTATTACTTTAAGTTTTATAAGTTAGTATTATAGTTTACTTCCTTTTAATATTTAACGTTAAAATAAAATAGATTTTACTGTTAAGGCAGGAATTTATTTATTACAGTTTTACTAAATTCCCTCTTTAAAGTAAAATACTATTACTTTACTACCTTTTTCTTTTTAATATATTAAATTGAATAAATAAATTCTATTTATATTAAAATAATATTATATTTTTATATCCGCTAACACTTTAATTATATTTTAAAAAACAGCTATTTTTCTATTAATTAAAGTAAAGTGTATCCTTTATATAAAATATCTTTTTACTTTTCCTTTAAAAGGTTTAGCTTTATTCTTTTTAGTTAAAAATAGCTATATTTTCCTATTTTATAGCAGTGTAAGTTTTAATCTAAATTAAAAAAATAAGTAATAAAGCTATTTAAGTATATTAATTTAAATTTCCAGCTTTTATAAAAAATAACTAGGAATTTTATTTTTTAAAATACTATTACTTTTTCTTTAATATTTATTCACTTTATTCTCTTTACTAAAAATCTAAAAAGGTATATTAATAAATATATTAAAAATGATTGTATTAAAGATAATAAAATATTCCGTTTAAAGACTAATTAAAATATTTCTTTAACGTGTATTAAATACTTTTTTAATATATTCAAATATATTACAATATTATTAATAAAACCTATAGTAAAATCTTAATACAATTAAAAATCTTTATTTATAAACCTTTATATATAAATTAAAGAGTTTTCAATTTTATTAAAATAACCTTTAATCTTTCTATACCTTTATAGTTTACTACTATAAACTAGTTTTAATATTTAAGCTTTACAGGGAATTGATAGAAAAAAGACTTTGCGTTAATTATATCAATATATTACTTCCCTTTAACTTTACAAGAATATTTTACTACTTTAATTTTAAATATATATCTAAAATAATTATATTATTTAATACTTTTAAATCAATTATAATTTCTTTTTTTTACTATTATTAATTATTCTTTAAACTATAAACATTAAACTAATAAAAGGTATTAATCTAATTATTTATTTCTTATAGCTTTAATTATAAAGTGTATTAAAACTTATATTTAATAGATTTTCATTCTTTTCGCTTAAAACGTAAAGTCATTATTAACCTTTATTATTTTATTAATTATTAACCAGCAGGATCTTTATATATTTAATAAAACTTATGTTAATGCTTTTAATATCCTTTCATAAATTGAAAAGGGCTTTTACTAAACTTTTAATTTAATAAATTGGATTTTTATGTTTTATATTAATATATACTGTATCTTTAATTTATACCTTTTAAAATATTACTAGGTATATTTATCTTTAGCTTAAAATATAGCTTTATAAATTCTTTTTATAATAAAGGTTTAGCTTTTTTCTATCTATTCAAAGGTTTTCAAAGTACCTTCTAGTTACTTTCCTTTTAATTATATAATTAATAATAAAAGACTTGAATTCTTTTTATTTACATTATATATTAAATACTTTTAAATTATATTATTATTAGTTTGAATCAATATTCCTATTACTTTTTACTTTCTTTTTAATTTTAACTCTTTAATTTATAATACCTATTAGGATTTATAAGCTATTATATATTATAATTAATATATAGCTATAGAAGTTTAAAATATTTAGATTATATAAATTATTCAACTTTTAATTAAATAATACCTTAACTATAATATATTCTATAATCTATACTATTATTTATAGTTTTATTATATAAAAGTTTTAAAGATAAATCTAGGAATAAACACTATAAATTTAAGTTATCTTTTTATATATAACTCTTTAATACTATTCAATTTAATAGTCTTTAATCGATTTATTTGAATATTAATAAAAAAAAGTAATATTCTTTTACTTAATTTTAATTTAATTACTTTTAAGTTAATATAAATGAACTTGCTTTCTTTTAATTTAATATATTTATAAATATTTATTTTAATATATATATAAGTTATTAGTCTATTTAGGCTAGCTTATATATGAATAGGTTTTATGTTAATGATTATAATAGTTGTTTATAATCCTTAATATACTGCTTATACCTTTTATATTATATTATATCCTCTTTTACTAGTATGTATTTATAGTTTTTCTTTCTTTAAAAAAGTTTCTTTATACTATTTATATACCTCTTTATTTAGTCTGTTATCTTTCATATTTAAAATAAAGAAAATACATTTTAAATTACTTTTTTAATTAATATTACTTTTAAATTCTTTCAAGTTTAATTAACTTAAATCTTCCTTTTTATTTCTATTATTAATTACTATTAAAAGCGCCATTTTCTTAATATAAAACATTTCCTTTTTTAATAAAGTATAGTTTTTATTAAAGTTAAGCTATATATTTAAAAGGTTTACTGCCTTTTTTCTTTATAGGCGTTTATTAATAGCCTAGTTTACTTTACTTTACTATAGTAAAAGGAGTAGTCTATATTAATTTAAAGTATTTACTATTAATATTTATTTTATTTACTTAATAAATAACTTTCTTTTTACTTATAGTTTAGTTTCTTTAATTATTAACTTAGCTGTTAATAAAGCTATTACTCTATTTTTATATTACTATAGTTACTAAGACTTTAATTAATATAAAGTCTTTTATATAAAGCTTTTCTTGCTTTTATATATATATTTTACTTTAGTTTTTAGAATTTCTATTATATATTTATTTATTTATATATTAATATCTTTCACTAAAAATAGCTTTTAAACCCTTTTTTAAAGAAAGTAACTTAACCTTTAAAAAGTAATTACTAATAAATATATAGTTTAATATCTAGCTATTTTAGCTTTCCTTTTAAGCTTAAAGATCTAGTATTTAATATTAACTCTTTTTATTATATTTTAAATAATAAAAGTTCCTTTTTTAAGGCTAATAAAGCTATTTTAATATATATTATATATTGTTTATTTAAAATATTATATTATATTTATAGTTTACCTTTTAATTTATATAATTATACCTTTATTCTGTTATTAATATCTTTGAAATATTAATTCAACGCTGCGCTTACTAATAATATTAAAATAAATGTAGGTAAAACCTTTACATATCTTTAGCTTTTAAATTTATATTATTTCAATATATTAATAAATCTTTGACTTTTCTTTATATTAATATTTCTGCGTCTCTTTTAATATTATTAAAAATAATTTTAAATAAACTTATAAAGTTAAACTTATTTACTCTTTTTAAATAAAACTATATTTACTTAAACTTATTTATTTTTATTTATTTTAAAGAAGGGCTAAAGATATTTATAAAGTTAACTTTAAGGTTAAGCAGCAGTTAATATAGGTTATAGTTTCTATTATATATAAAGATAGCCCTTAACTATTTTTTAAATTTTATTATAGCGTCTTATATTCTTTAAATAATATATATCTAAAGTCTCCCTATTATTTATTATATTACATTGAAGGGGTAAAGTACTTTTATAAAATATATATATCTTTTAATAAAGTAGTGTATTACTTAATAGTTTAAATAATCTTTTTAATAAAAGGCTGGGCAGTTTAACTCTAATTATTGAATTCCTCTTTAATTATATTTCTTTAAATATTTATAAAAAAATGCTAAAGTTTATTTAATCTTTTATTTTAATAATTAAACAGGTTAGATTTATAGTTATAAATATAGTAAAAGAGTTAATAAATATACTAAGCTTATTTAAGTATATATATATTAACTTTTTAATTATTAAAAAGAACTTAAATAATAAAAGGAAAATATTAAATATAAATTTATTTTTCTGTTATAGTTTACTATTTTTAAATCTATACTTTATATTTATATAAAGTACTGCTTTTAGCTTTGTAAACAGCTTTTTTATAAATATAGCTTTATTTCTAATAATTCTAATTTTAAATATTTAATAAAATAACTTACTCCTCTCTTTAATATATTAATTACTTTTTATTTAATCTTTTTAAAATACTTAAAAGTTATAGAAACCTATATACTATAATAATAGTATATAAATCCTTTAATTTATATTTTAGTTTAAGTTAACTTTTAAAAAAATGTAATTCTTTTCTAATAATACATTATAACAAGTCCTTTTCACTTTCTATCTCTTTATTTATTTTTTAATTTTTCAAGTTATATTAATAAAATTTACTTTTTTACTTTTTTAAAGTTTTTATTATATATTTATAAAGTCTGTCTTTAAATTAAATATTAATAGTTAAGGCTATTTTAATTTATATACGCTTTATATAGGTAGGTTATTATATAATTAAATATTTTAAAGTAATAGGTTATATAGGCTTTATACTATTAGATTACTATATAGTTAAATGCTATAAATATTACTACTATATAATATATAATAAAATGAAAAAGTAAAAATAAATGCCTTTATCCCCTTTTTTTCCCTTTCTTTTTATATAGTCCTTTAAGGGAGTTATTAGGGAAATGTCTAGGAAGTCTATTTCTTAAAGATTTCTTAGGAAGACTTAAGGAAATATTTATATAATCGTTACTCCTTTATTTCCTTACCATTTCCTAGTTATAGCGCTAGCTATATTAATATTATATATTATATCCCTTCATAGTTAAAGTACTATTATATATATATTTCAATTATATATATTTTTAAATCTTTAAAATTTAATAAAGACATAGTATAAATAGTTTAAAGGGATAACTTTTAAATAGTATATTATAGCTATATTATTCAAGTAAATAATAATATCCTTTTTATTATTGTTATTAATTAAAGTAGCTTTAAGTCCTTTTAATACTTTAATTGCTTTACTATTAAATACCTTTACTAAATTAAGTTAACTATATTTATTTTTAATTTCTTTATTATTTTATAATATTATAAGGTTATAGCCTATCACTTTTATAATATAATATAAGCTATTTATAAATACTATAGTATTTTAAAAGGCTATTATAACTACTTAATTATTAAATTCTTTAATAGCTTTTACTTTACTATTTAGGAAAAAGGTTTAAAGTTTAGTTAATTTAAAGAAAAAGGATAGTTTTAGGCAGCTTTTTATAAATTATATAATTTACTATAGCTTTATTATTAGTAATATAGTAGTTTATTTATATAAGCTTTAATTAAAGTAGGTTTTATGAATTAATAGGTATTGATTATTTAATAATAATAGTTCAACTATAAATTAAAGCTTTTAGGTATTAAAAAGTAATATTATGGAAGGGATTTTATTTCTTTTATATAAAATTAATATAAAAGCTATCTCTTATATTAAAAGGATTATTTATATGGTTATTTTAAAACTTAAACTTTTATAATTAAACGGTTATTGCATTTTATATACCTTTAAGCCTTTATATTATACTTTTACTTTATATTAAAGTATTAACTTAATATATATATAAACCGTTTAGTATATAAACTATAATATAGCTCTTTATATAAAGTTTAAAATACTATAAAGTATATTTATTATTATATAGGCTTTTATAGCCTTTTCTTTAATATATATCTTAAAATTAAACTTTTAATTAAAGACAATATTAAGTTATTTAATTATACCCCTTTTAAAGGTAATCTTTTTTATATTATTATATATTACTAATAAATTATTTTAAGTATAATATTTCAAAAGATATATAACCTTTATTTTATTAAACTCAAATAATCTTATTTTATTATTATTTTATTATTTAAGCTATTAAAAAGTAATTATTATTTAAGCTATTATTTAATTAAAAGTATTATTAATTAAAAAAAATACTATATTATTTATATAACTAAACCTTTATAGTTTATTCATAACAGATTATTAAATTACTATTATATAAAGTTAATTAAAGGCAGTAAATAGGTAATATATTAAAGCTATATAAAGGAAAAAAATCTATTAAAGATATTAATAATCCTTAAAAAAGATTATAGCTTAAAAGAAATAAGTAAATTATTATTCTTTATAATTTTATTTATACTTTATAGTTTATTATAAAAAAAGCGTTTATTAAACTATATTATTAAATTAACTTTATTCTTATAGTAAAAGTATTAATTTATTAGTAAAGACTATATTAAAGGCCCTTTAAATATTAATTATAACTGAAATAGCTACTGTATTATTATAAAAAGCTAGTTTAATTTTATAAATTACAATTATAATTAAATTAATCTTAAATCTTTTGAAAAAGGCGCTAGCTTATTTAAAATATAATACCTGCTATTTAATTATAGTATATATTATCCTTTATATAATAAAATATTTAAGTCTTTTAGTTAAGTATAAAAAGAAAGAGATTAGCCTTTAAGCCTTTAAAAATAAAAGGTCTTTTTTCTTTAACTTAAAGATTATTACTATTTTAATTCGTTTAAAAGCTAATAAATAATATTTAATTTTAAAGTGAATTTTATAAGAAAAGTAAATATACTCTTTAATTATTAGTTAATAAAAATATAAACGGTTTACTATAATATTATTAATATTTTAAGATATATTTCCTATATATATTATAGCTACTATTACTTTTTTTAATAAAACTATTATTAAAAGTATAATTTAATATTATTAATTAATTAGGATTTATAGGTCTTTAATATTATTAGCTGCTATATATCTTTTAAGTATAGTCTTATAAAGGGCAGTAGCCCTTTTTTCTTAAAAGGTAAACACTTAATTATTTATTTATAGTAGCAGTAATTAAAAGATTAATCCTGGCCTAGCCTAGCAAGCTATATAAAAGATATCTTTACTTTCTTTAGCTGTGCCGATTATATCTTGCTAGTATACCTTTTTAATATTCTTTACTGTTTTCTTAAAGGTCTTTTAAGCGTTATAGAGATAGGTGTTTAGCGGCGTAGCTGCTATTTTCTTGGCTGTTAGGAAAGCCCGGTAGCTCTTCTCGCACTCGGCTCCCTACTATAGTTTAAGAGGTAGCTGACCTAGTGGTCGGCTTATTGTCTTTGCAGACATAAAGGTATTAACTATATAGTTATATATTATTATAGGTTAAACCTAATAAAGAAGGACCTTAGCTATATTAAGACTAGTATTATAATTCCTTATATTTCCTAGATTAATTAATATAGATATATATATATATCAAGTATAATATATAAGCTTTAGGCCTATATGTATATATATATACTACTACTTTATAAATTAATATATATAGCTAAACAATCCCCCTTTTTTATTCCGTTACTCTTTAAATTTAAATAAATAATTTTATAGTACTTTATTATTAACTATTATAAAAGGTGTCAGACCACAAATCCTGCAAAAGTAAAGCTCTACACAATCTGCATGGATAAGTGACCTTATATGCTATGTGACAAAAGGCTATATTTATTGTATATTCAAGACTTAATTCTATTAATTTTATTAGTTCTTTATATATATTAAAATAATTAACTTTATTAATAATAATAACTTTAACTTTTATAAAAAGTAAATTATTATTATTAATTAATTAATGTACTTAATTATAAAGTAAATAAATACTATTATATAAGCATTTAATATTAAAAGAAATAAAATAAAAGAAATACAGCCTCCTTTATAAATTAATATAATATATTAAAAAAATAAAAACCTTTTTTTAACTATTTCAACCTTTTAAAGAAATAAAGTTAATATATAGTTTTTTAAGTGCAGTAAATATATAACAAAATAACTTTTAATAAATACCTTTATATAAATAACAGAGATCTTTAATATTTTATTAATACCTACTTTAAAATTAAGCTTTAATAAATAATAGCTATCTATTACTTTTTAAATAGGCAAGGAGGTAATATATAATAGGGTGGAATAGGGAGAATGGAGGATAAAAAGGGAAGGAAAGGAAAGGAAAGGGAAGGGTATACTTTTATGTATATTAAATGCCCCCCCTAGAAAAGAAAACTAACCCAACCTCGGGTTATCCCTACGCTATTAAACAACCCGAACAATATAATTATTAACCCCCTCATTCAATAGCCGGCTTAGTGGTTCGAAGCTATATTGATCGATATGCCGCTTTGTGTAGCCGGCTTGCCATTGGGCTAGGCTATCTAAGCGTTTTCGATCATGATAACTGAATGGCCGGCTTCCAGGAACGCGTTGTTCGAAGCCGCGTTATTCGAAACCGCGTTAGCCAAGTCGGCTAGATCTAACCAAGCAGCGTTGTTCTGTCTGGTTTGGTGGAACTCGTTGAATGGGGCCGCGTTGAACAGGGCCGCGTTGTTCGGGTCGGCTAGGTCGAATAGAGCCGCGTGGTTCAAAGCGGCGTTGTTCGAAGCGTTGGATCCGGCTTGAACGTCTGACGGGTTTGAATTCAATCGGGCTAGCTGGGCAGCGCGATTGAAGATGAAGAAAGAGCTGATTTCATGACGGGAAAGTCTGGCGGCACAATCCACAGGTTCGGCGCTGCAGATCTTGCTGATATAACTGCCAGGCCCGCTATTGTCCAAGCTGATCGAGCTGATCGAATAGGCCCATCACAAAGTCGGTCGAATCGAAGGAAATAAAGAACGCCAAACGCGAAGGAAGTAGGGAAACGCGTTATCAAACGCCGAGGAGCGAAGGAATGAAAGAAAACGCGTTATCCGGCAGGTCTGATCGAGCCGGATTAAAGCTGCCGTTCAGGCCTAATAAAAGGGACGGCTTAGTCGATAGTAGATAGGTCTGGTTGCGTTTGGCTGTATCTGGCAGCGGCAGCTGGTTACACGATCGGAATCATGAAAATTGCTACTATATAATATACAATAGGGTGGAATAGAGAGAATGTAGGATCAAAAGGGAAGGAAAGGAAAGGGAAGGGAAGGATATGCTTTTATATATATCAGGAGGTAAATATAACCTTTAAGACTTTATAATATATTTTAATTAAAGCTATAAAAATTCAAGTCTTTAAGTTTATATTAATAAAAGGCTTTAAATACTATAATAAGAAAAGGTAGCTAGCTTTTTATTTTTTTTATTGAAGTGTAAATAAAAGCTTTTTAAAGCTAATAAGGAAAATTGAATAAATTAAATAAAGATTATATTCTTTAAAAAAGCCTTTTCTTTGAAGCTATAATATAACTTAATTATAGTTAGCCTTTTCTAAAAATACAATTATTAATTAAAGTAAATTTAAGATATTATTAATAAAATTAAGTACTTAAATTATAAGAAGTTTACTATATATATAAAGGCTACCTCCTTTATAATAAGTAAAGGTTTAAAGAATATAAAGGCTAAACGTAATAAGTATATTAAATATTATGTTTATAATTATAAAAAGGATATATAAATAATTAGCGTTTATTATATTAAATATTAATAGTATAGAAATTCCTGTTTTAAGTAAAAAAGATTAAATATATTTATATTATAATCCCGTTAAATATTTAATATAGGAATATTTATAGGTTTTTAAAAAAAGCTTTAAAGGCTATATTAATAAAGTTAATAAAGTTAAAATATAAGTTTAAAAGGAGTAGGAACTTTAAATTATAAAGTTTAGTAGTAACTTTAACTTTTTAAATAGTTTATTAAAATAGTAGCTTTAATATAAAGTTATATATTAATATTAAATAAAGTAAAAGTTAATAAATAAAAGGAATTTAGGTAGTAAATAAATAGTAAATTAATAATATTATAAATTAAAATAAAGAATATATAAGTATTTGCTTTATTTAATAGAGGCTATAATTATTATATTATTATTATATACTTTTTTATAAAAAGATTTCATTTCTTTTAAATTACTATTAAAGAATAGTAATTAAATAGGTTTTTTAAATAGTATTTATTAATAGTAATTAGTTTTATAATTATAGTTTATTTAAAGTTGTATAGTTATAGTAAATGTTTATATATATATATATAGTTAAAGGTTTAAATTATAACTTACTTTTTAAAAAACTATTAAGAAAAGTAAATAGTATAATTTATAATACTATTAAATAGTAGATCTTCTATCAAAAAGTATATATTTAGTTATAGTTATTAAGTAATTTAAAACCTAAAAGTATATAAACTATATAAACTATTAAACTAATATTTACTTTAACCCTTTAAATAAAATACTGTTATATATAATAATTTAATAAAAATATATATTTTATCTTTATATTATTATATTTATTAATATTAAAAAGCACTTTAATGAAAAAAGTATTAAATTAAGTAAATTAAGGACCTATTATTTATTAATATTTATTAATATTAAAGAGCTTTTATTTACTTATATAGTAAATATAAGCTAATATATTATTAAAATAACAATGTTATACTAAACCTTATTTATATATAGCTTCTAAGAAGCTATATATAATACTGTAATAAAGAAACAATTAAAAGTTTAATTAGGGTAATAATAGATAAATAATTAAATTATAACTAAATTAATAGTTAAAAAGCTATAGAATATCTAGTATATATAAAGCTAGTATAAAAGTAATTATATAATAATAGCTTTATCTTCTATAATAGTCCTTTAACTAGATAATAAAAGTATAGCGGCAGAATTAGGTTTATAGCCCTATTCCTATTTTCCGTAAAATTTATTTATATAGGAAATCAGCCAAATCGACTTACAGCTATACAAACAGGAAACCATTATAGTTAGATTTTTTATAATAGCCATTATAGCTATTATATTAAGTGTAAAGTAAGCGGGATAGCTGGTTTTAGCTTAATTATTATTGTTAAAGATAATGGAAATTTCCTGACTTACATTAAAGTTCCCTTTAAACTTGGTCTTAGCGTTAAGCTTAATTCCAGGTCTAGCCAAAATAGGAATATTACCTAAATACACTAAAATCCTTACTTTTTAGCCCTCCTTTTTAATACATATATATTATATAAGCAATATATAAAACTATATTAACGCTTATAATATTTATATTTTATCTTTTCTATTATATTAACTATATATATATAGTAAAGCTATTATAATATATTTGCAAATAAAATTAAGCTTTATTATTTATCTTTTAATACTTCATATAGCTATATAGCGCTTTATTATAGTTGTAAGCCTAAATAGTTACTATTAAAGTTACTAGAAATTTCCTTTAATATAATGTCTTTATCTTTACCTTTTGCCTTTACTTTTAAGCTTTTAAAGTTACCTTTTATAATAAATAATATAAAAAAATATTGCCTTTATAAAGCTAGATTTAATAGTTTAATAAATTAAATAAATTATTATTATAAATTATTATATAACTATTATAAGAATCTAAAATAAAGTTAATTTTAATCCCTTTAATTAAAATAATAACTATTTCTTTAATTTAAAGCTATTTTGTTAAGGGGGAATCAGCGCTCCAAATATATATATACACCAACAATAACCAGAATAAAGCGCAGGAACCGCGCTCTTAATAGGGCTATAAAGCTGTAATTAAGTAATATAGGGATTAAAAGATACTGCAAATCATTTAATTATAATATCTATAGTCGAAAGCAACTAACAGTTACCTCTTTATACTTTAATAGCTGTAAAATTACAGGTAAAGGTAATATATTAAAAGAGAATGCAGGTTAGTTTTTATTAAACTAGGTTTATTTCTTTATCTTTATAGTCTTATACCTCCTTAATCTAATAGTTATTTAAATAAGTAATTAACTTTATTTAAATAGGCTAATAAAAAGGACTATAAATATATTAGGTATATTAGTTACCCCTAATAAAACCTTCCCTATAAGCATTTATAAATAAAAAAAGCAAATCTTAATAAAACGCTTATTTAGCTAAACCTCCTAGTATTAATATTATAATTCCTTAAAGTAAACATTAATAATATAAAAAAATAATAAAATAAATATATTATAAAGAAAGGAAAACTAAAAATAGAATTACTATTATATATACTATTAATATTTTTATATTTAATCTATATTACATTATTCTCCCTATATTAAAACTGCTATAATTAAATAGTCCTATTTTAATAATTTATATTTATTGCTAAGTATTTTAAGCTGCTATCCGCTTATCTTATATTAATTACCTTATTGCCTAAATAAATGCATAGATTTACTTTTAGATATCGTTTTAAGCCAATTTATTTATTAATTTTAATAGGGTTAAGCTGCAGTATATATTTAAAGCTATAATTCTTTAAACTTAAGGATATTAAAGTATCCTTTTTTTATTACTACTGCGAAAGCTACTATTATAGCCTATCCTCTTTTATTTAGTTTTATAAAGCTCTTTTTATTTTCTTTTATTGCCTTTTAATTAAGCTTTATAGTTACTTTTAAAACTTTTTCTTTTTTTAAATTTTAATTATCTTTTAATTTATTAAAGGAACTATTACTTTTTGTTAAAAGAAGTCAAATCCTCTTTTAAACTCTTCATATCCTTTAATAGTATTAGCGTAATTAATAAAGGTTTTATAGGTTATAGTATTATTCAAAAACGCATAAATCTACTTTTAGTTATTAGTCCTATTATTGCCTTTACTATAGATACTGTTTAAGTAATTGGGTTAATAGTATTATTTTATTTTTTTACTACTAATATAGTTTATAAGGCTAAAGAGAATACTTTTCTTTTTCCTGGCTGTAGCTGGCTTAGTTATATAATAGTAAGAATAGGTATAGTTAAGGTTAAAGGTTAAGTCCTGGAAGTTAACTGTAGATATTATATCCTAGTTTATTTATATACTACTAGGAGAATAAATAATTACTAAGAGAAGTTATTATTATAGCAGATTAAATAGTTCTCCTTTATAAAGTTATTTACTAGCACTTTAAAATCCGCTAAATATTATTTATTAATCTTTATTATATTCCTTTTATAAGTTATTTTTAAAGGTGCCTATTAACTTTAATTAATTTTAATTAAATAATACTTAAGCGACAAAGGCAAGATATCCTTTATTTTTACTTTAAAGTCTATAACTATAAGTTTATTTGCAGTTATAGCTTAATATAAAACTTAAATTATATTTATATAGCTTTTAATAGAGTTTTTAGGGTATAGGTATTAGCATTAATTTTAAAGTAAAAGTTTAAACCTTTTTAAATTAATTGTCTTGTAGTTTTTAAAGTTAAAGGAGATTAAAACTCTATTTAAAAGTTTTGCTAGTTAATTTAACATAATATTAATAGATCCCTGAAATATCTATTAAATTCAAAATAGGCTTAAATAGCTGCATTTATTAAACTTAGGTTATTTTATATATAGAATTATATAAAAGTTAAGTCAATAGGGGAATCTGGCTTTTTTAAGTATATAGGCCTATAGGTTAAAGAATTATTATATATAGCGTTTATAGTTATCTTTATTAAAGTTAAACTAATAAAAGTACCTTTATTTATTTAAAATATAAATATATTAGTATTAAAGAAAATAAATAAACTGTCGCGGAGCGCGGCACAGCTATATAAAGTATAAAGAGAAATAGGAATAAAGCTCGATTCTAGTAATAAATATACTGTAATAGCCTCGCTATATATATATATAGCTAATATAAAGGAAAATGTAGAATATATGCGTTATAAGCGCCTATATAGTCTAATATATCGCTTATGCGATATATATATTAACTGGTATCTGTTATATAAGCAGATAAAAGCTCCCTAGCGCTAATAAGCGCTAATAAGTAATAGGTCTTTAGCCTACTTAACCTAATATACCCCCTAATTAATAAAGCTATTCCTAATACTTTATTAACTGCTATCCTAGTTTATCTATAATATTATAACTATCTGGCTGCGCTTTTAAAGCCTTTTTTACTTAATTAAAAGCTTTTTTATTATAAATATATATTAATATTTTATTATTAAAGTAAAAGGGATATAAATACTATAGCTATTATTAATTTATAATAATAAAAAGTTAAATAATAAAGCTCTTTAAGCAGGTAAATTAATCCTAAATAGCTAAAATAAATATATTAGCTATCCTTTAGCCTTATTTTTTACTTTTTTTTTTAATTATTAATATTATTATTATTATTAATAATAGCAGTATTAGCAGTATTAATATAGCTGTAATAAATATTATACTTTTCGTATATTCCTTTTATAATACGCTTTTATTAGCTAATAATAAAATTGCAAAATAAAAATACCTCTTTAATTAAATATAATTGCAGTCGCCCTTTAAAGGTAGTTTATTATAGCGTTAATTGTCTTTAGGCGGCTATACCTGCTACTGCTTTTACGCTAGCTGCTGCTTTTACGCCAGCTTTTACTCCAGCTAGTCTAGTTTCTATTACTATACTAGCTAATCTAATTACTTAGCCTCTCTTTTATTTTAAGTTAAGGCTTACTAGGAATTGCAAGGAAGCCTTTACTAAACTGCACGCCGCGGCGTCTTTATCGGCTCCTCCTCTTACTCCTACAGCTTTTATTACTGCTCCTGCTTTTACTCTAGCCCCTGCCTTTATTATTACTACTACTACTTTAATTACTGCTCCTACTGCAGCTACTTTTATAGCAGTCTCTGCTTCTACCTTTACTTTTATAGCTGCCTTTACTGCTATACTATTATCCCTTTTTTATAAAGGTTATTTAAAGTAAGCAATTACTAGTAAAAGAGATTTCTTTTAATATATTACTATTACCTATTTTTAATAGTATATTATTTATTTTAATAGTAATTATTAATATACTTTTTAATATATTCTTTTTCTACTTTTATTATATTATTTTAATTAATTATATACTTTATAGTTATTTAATACTTATATTAATTATATATTAACTCTTTTAAGCTATAAATAAAAATAATAACTAGGTAAATATACTATTCTTTCTTTATATACTTATAAGCTAATATAATTAAATAGTAATTTAATATAAAAAGGCATTGTGCCTTTAATTTAATTTATTAAAAAAGGAGGATTTAGTTTATATTAAAGAGGCAGCTATTTTAAGTAGCTGTAATAATAATGCCTTTTGCGCGCAAGTATATAAAAGGTAGAAAGCTTTAAGTAATTAATTATTGCAGTAATAAAGTATACCCTTTATAGTAAATAGCCTTTAAGCTAAAATTAAATAATCTTTTATACTTTTATATATTTTATTTTAATAACTATATATCTATTACGTTTAATAGTGCTTTAAAGTGCTTAAAGCGCTATTAAGGAAAAGCATTAATAAGCCTATTAGCAGGTATAAAGTTAATAGAGAAATAAAAAACTAAAAATAATCTTTTTTAATATTCCTACTAAAGCTATATATTTTATATATTAATATCATATAAGTAAATATTAATTTATATACTTTCTTTAATTATAAAATATATAATTAGTTAATTATTATAGTTAATATTTTAATTAATATTAAAGTTAAATTTTATTTTTTAAAAAAGGTAATATAAACTTATTACCTCTTTTATTATTTATATAAAGGCAAATAACTTTATTTTAGTTATAAATATATTAACTATACTTTAATATATAGTATTTTATAAAATAAAGTTCAAAAAAAATATAATAAAATACTTTTAAAATAATCTTTAAATATTTATATTATTAGCGAAAAAAGTATTACTTAAAGCAGTTAAAACTTATATTTTGCCTTACCTTTTATATTAAAGAATTAAAAAGCGCTATATATATAAATAATAAATTAATTAATTAACTGCTTTAAAGTACTTTTTATTAAAGTTAATTAAAGATTATAATAAAGCTAAGGCACTATATACTATATTTAACTTTATTATAATAGCTATATAAAGTATAGATATTACCTTTTCTTAATATATTTTAATAGTTGCTTTTATAATTTATATTATAGCTTTTTTAAACTTTATAACTAGTATTAAAACTATAAAAAGCTATATTTTATTATTAAACTTAAATTATTTTATAACTTTTTTAAAATAAGTTTTATAGGAAAGGTATATCCTATACTTTTTATAGTTTTAGGTAATTTTAATACTTAAAAACTATTATATATCCCCTTTACTATAAAGCTTATACTTTACTTTAAAAGTATTTAATAGTTTAATATAAAAAGCTTTATTATTATAATAATATACAATTAAAATATTATTTATATAAAATATAATAAAAACCTTTTAAGCTTAATTATAAAAGAGGCAAAGCTCTTTAAAGCTTAAAATTAACCTTTATTTCTTTAAAGTTAAAGATAATTTATTAAATTATAATTTTAGCGAGTCCTTTAGCCTATATAAGGCTTTAGTAAGCTTTAAATAAATATTTAATAGCTTAAACCCTTTAAAAAGCTTATATATAACTAGTTTTAAATTTTTATCCTTTAAAGTATTAAAATAAGCATTTTTAATATTATATTACTTTAACTTAAAGTTAAATCTTACTGCTAAAGTAATTAATATATAGAAAAAATACACTATTAATATAGCTATATATATACTCTCTATTATAAAGTATTTTTATAAATCCCTTTAAACTATAAATTAAACTTTATAGCGTTTTAGATTTCTATTTTAATTAAACTTATATATAAAAATTTAATATATAAATAATAGCTTTATTTTCGCCTTTAAGTATAGTATCTTTTACTAGGTTCCTTTTATATACAGAAAGTTAATTTTATTATATACAGTTTATTTAAACCTAGCTTTAAGTAGGTATTTTATAAACTCCTTTTAATTTTTTAGCGGTTTTATTAAGTCCTTTTAGTAAATAATTTATTTATTAAAAGCAATACTTTTTTAAAGGGAAACTTTTTAATTTATTAGTATATTAAAAATAGTAAATACTATTACTATACTTTTAAATTTACTGTTTATTAGCTTTTATTAATTAAGCAGTAATTAATATAATATTAAATTAAAAAGTTTTATAATTATTAAATATATACTAGGCTTATTATCTTTAAAATAGTGCTTAAAGTGCGCGTTTTAATTTTATATATTAAAAGATATTTATTAACTTTTTTTGCATGTTATTTCCTTTAAAGTTTTATACTCCTGCAAATATTAACTACTACTCTGCCGCTTAAAGAATTATTAGCTAGCTTTTTTTTAAGAATTTACTTTTTTAATATAAAAGTAAGCGAGTCTTTTATATACTAGTTTGCCTTTAGCTATAGTAGTTTATCTTTTTTTATTAAATAGTGCACTTTTAATATATAAGGCTATTCTTCTACTAGCTCTTTTTCTTTAAAGAGGGGTAAATCGCTTTTAAAAGTATTACTTAAAGTTCCTATGAACGCGCTAGTTTTATCTATAAAGATTAACTATTCTAAAGTAGCCTTTAATATTTAAAGACTAAAAGGTTTTTCTAGGTATACTAGTAGTTTACTTAAAGTATTTATTAAGCTAATTTTAATGCTTTATGCAATTCTTACCTTTAAAAGTATACTCTTTTTTTCTATATTACCTATAAAGATATCCTTTACTATAGGAATATATATGAAAAAGAGTTTAAATTCCAGTTTATTTTCTTTAACTTTATTAAACAGTTTATTTAATTTAACTATAAACAGCTTATCTGCGTTTTTTTTTACTATTAAAAAAGCTACTTTTATTAAACTATATATTCTTTATAATAATTACCTTTATTAAATAATATAATTAAATATAATATATATTAATTGCAGTATATTTAATAAAATATTTAATTAAGCCTTTAAGCTTTATTTTAAATTCTCTTTTATTTTAATTAACTTTATAGTCTTTATTAAATATATAGGCGCAGTAGCTATATATATAAAGTCTACTTTAATCTAGCTATAAATCTATAGACAGCTCCTTTATTAAAAAAGGCATAAAATTACAAAACTATTACTTTAATCTTTTAATAAGTAATATTATATTAAAGCTATATATAAAAGTTATATTAATAATATAGGCTACAGCTTTTATATTTTTAAGCTATAAATTAATTAAAAGGCTTATAGCTTTAAGTATTTTTATTAATTTATTTATAATTTCCTAACCTATACGCTTTAAAGCGCTATTTAGCTTATATATATAAGAAAAGGCAAGCTTTAAGATAATTCCTTTTATATTTACCTAGATCTAAAAGTGTATTAAGCCTTTAACTGCAATTACAGCTTTTTTATTATCTTGCCTAAAAAAATACACTAAAATATTATATTGCGTTTTTACTATACTTATAAAGTTAAACAGAATATTAAAGACGGTATCTTATTCTTTATTTAATAAAGGACGCGTATATAACTATAAAGTATATTTTTCTTTAAATATTAAAAGCCAGTTATCCCTATTATAACTATAAAGATAGTCTTAAAGATCTTAATATACTTTAAAGAATAGTTTTAGTGCTTATCTTTTAAATATTCTATAAAAGATAACCTATTTTATATATATAAAAGTATAGGCTTTGCACTTTATTTGCGTAGTTCTTTTAATATATATATTCTTTATATTCTTTATTAATACTTTAAGCGCTTCTAGGCCTAAATATCTTAATTATAGGTACTAAAGCTTTTTTAAGTTATTATATAGTATTAATAGGTTATATATTAATCTTCTCTTTCTTTTTAATATTATATAAATATAGTAGTCTGCGCTAAAAAGAAGGAATAAAGCAGTTATACTATTTAAGATAGTATACTTAAGGATAAGGTTTATATAAAGCAATAAAGGTATATATGAAAGAAATAAAAGATTATATTTATACTTTACTTTTACTATAATAGTATTTAAATTTACTGTATTAATATAAAGTATATTATTATACCCTATAAACTATATTCCTACTTTTTAAATTTTAATAAAAAGATAATATTAATATAAAATCCTTTAACTATAGCTATATCTATAAGCTTTACTAAACGCGCTGCCTTTTAATATAAATTATAAAAAGTATCCTTTAATAGGCAGTATCTTTTTCTAGCTATAAAATACCTAGCTCCTCCTGCTTTAATATAGTTATTTTCTGTATTTAAAATAAAAAAGCTAGGAATAAAGTAATTCCTGCTATTTATTAAATAAATAGTACTATAAATATTAAAGAGAGTACTTTAAGAGACGCAGTAAAGTATATTTTATATATTAGTATATATTAATATACTTATTATATATACTATAAAGTTTATATCTTCTTTATTAATTAAGTTTAAGGAAATTAAGGCAGCTATAATAGTTAAAGCTATACCTCCCTAAACTAAAGCTATAAAGTTAATACCCTTTTTATTAAATTTATTGCAAAGTATATACTATTTATCTTTTTAAAGGTAAATATAAATTTCTGTAGCTTATTGCAGGTTAAAGATATATTTCCTTTTTTTATTAGGTTTTCCCTTAAATACAGCTAATAGTATATTATAGTCCTTTAAAGGCTAATTATACTTTTCTTATCTACATAGGCATTCTTTTTTAATAAAAGCTTTTAAATATATAGTATTATTAGCTATAGCTTTATTTAAACAGTTATTAAATATTATATAAAATCTATAAATATAATTTTCCGCATTCTATATATTATTTAAAAAACGTTAACTAAATTAATTAAAAAGAAGATTTTAATAGTTTTGCTGCTTTTAATTTAACTGTCTATATAGTATAGGTAATATAAAGTAAAGTTTAAGGTATAGTATACTCTAATAGCCTTTAAGAAAGCCCTTTAGGCAGCTGTTTTATAACCTTAAAGAGCTTATACTTTACTGTATTTATATAAACGCGCGCCTAGTTTATATACTATACTTTTAGCTTTAAATTCCTATACTCTATATTATATAAAGTGCATTTATATAAAATCTATACTTTTTCGCGTATTATATCCTCGCAAAGAGCTAATTATTCCTTAAACTTCCTTATAATCTAATAAATAGTAAACTTAGCGTTTAAGTTTTTATTATTTTCGTTAACTACTTTAATAGCAGTAAAGGCTAAGGCTATAGCTTAGGTTATAGCTTTAAAGTCTATAAAGATTAAAGTATAAATACTAGTATTAACTGTCTTTTATATTTATTTAAAAATCGCTGCCTTAGCCTTCCTCTTTTCGGTATATAAGGCAATAATGCATTAATGCTTATAGAGCAGACTATTATAATAAATAAAGATATTTATTAAAGTAGCTTCTTTTTTAAATGCTTTTAAGGCAATTTCTTTTACTTTAATTAAAGTAACTGGCTTTAAAGCAGGGAAATAGTTATTATTTTAATTAGGGAGATTAAAATTAACTTTATTCTAGATCTTTACAGTAATTGTATAGTTATTTAAAATAGTAATCTATTTAATCCACTATACTATTAAATCTAGCTTTATAAAGGTAATATCTCTTATATTATCTATTATAAAAGGTAGCTTCGAGAGCTTAAAGGCGAAAGGAAAAAGTAAAGGTAAAGATATAATATTAAAGGAAGTTTTTAGTAACTTTAATAGTTACTACCTGGGCTTATAACTATCGCGGAGCGCGGTATAGCTATATAAAGTATAAAGAGAAATAGGAATAAAGCTTGATTTTAATAATAAATATACTGTAATAGCCTTGCTATATATATATATAGCTAATATAAAGGAAAACGTAGAATGTATACGTTATAAGCGCCTATATAGTTTAATATATCGCTTACGCAATATATATATTAGCTAGTATCTGCTATATAAGCAGATAAAAGCTCCTTAGCGCTAATAAGCGTTAATAAGTGGTAGGTCTTTAGCCTACCTAACCTAATATAAACCTTATAAGGATTTATTTTCCTTTTATAAAGCTTTAGAAGTACTATAGTCTATTAGGGATTTTAAAAGCTTAAGATATTATTTAATTAAAAGCAGCTGCGCCTTTAAATGCATCTTAAAGTACTAAAATCTTTATCTAGGCAGCTTTTACTATTAGTAATCTTTTTACTACTATATAAAGTATTGCGTTTAAGTTAAAGTTTACTGCCTAGTTTTTATAGGAAAGGTTATATAAGAAATTATAGATATTAATAATATAGAAAGGCTATATAAATTCTTTAATATCTAGTATTTATAAAAGTTTATTATAGTATAGGGTACTATTAATAAATAATTTATTAATAAGTAACTGCAGGTAGCTATTAGTATATTAATTAAATTAAAGGTAGATTTATATTAATTAATAGCAATATTAACTTACTAGTAAGCTATTAGTAAAGTTTTATTTTTTTAGCTTAAAGAAATCGCTAGTATAGCTAAAGGATATTTAGCTAATATAGTAGGGGAGTAAAGATTTTAGTTTACTTTCTATAAATTAAAAAAATAAAGTAAAAGAGTGCAGGTCTTTTTTTAAGCGAGATATTATAGTAAAGAAGAAAGGGGGTTAAGTAAAATTAAATAGTCGCAGAATAAAATTTAATTAAAGGTAATATTTAGGCTAGTATAAGATAAATTTTTAATAGGTAAAAGAGAAAGAAAAAAGGAAAAAGAGTATAATATTGTTTTTTATTTTTTTATAGGCGTAGGTATATAGTTTAGTATATAAAGTGACTTTCTTTATTATATATAAATTACTGCTTCTTTAAAGTAACCTTTTATAACTTGCTTGCCTTTTTCTTTTCTTTTTTTTCTATTTTTCTTTTACTTCCTTTTCCTTTTCTTTATTTTATTATTTAATTATAAAATATCCTGCTAAAAAGGGCTATTATTAATTCCTTAATATAGCCGACCTTATTAATATACTTATTGCTAGTAAAAAGACTTTTAAAGAGATTTCTTTATCCTAGAAATGTTAAATTTAGCTTTACTTTCCTATTTAACTATTTACTTTAAATAAAGCTTTAATAAATAGGTATTATTTAATTAATATCTTTACTTTAACTCTCTTTAAGTCTAAAAGTATTTTATTATTTAAATTATCGGTAATATAAATATTAATTAATTAAATTTACTAATTTATTTAAAGGTTGCCTTTTCCCTTTTATTTAAATTATCTTTATCTCTATTATTTTTTATAAAAGGTTATACTTTTAAGGAATACTTTTAGTATTACGCCTTTAAAGGTTTTTAGTCCTATCTTTAAAATATTATATATACTATTAAAGGAAAGATATTTAAGCTAGTTTATATCTTGGCAGAGATTTTATATATTTATAGGTAGTTCTTTTATATGTTCTTTAAGCAGATAAAGTATATTAAAGCCTTGTTTATATTAGTTTATAGGCAGTATAATCTTTAGTTTTATTAAAGGTGCCTTTAAACTTAGTCTATTACTGTTATAGCTGTTAAAGAGTATATCCTATTTCCTTTTTATAACTATATCTTTATTTTAGGTTTCCAGTAAAAGGATTATTTAAATTGCCTTTAATTTAAGGCCTTTTTATATACTTAGCGATATCTTCCTGGCTATTAGCTTTAATAAAGCAATTAAAGTATAGCTATTACCTTTTTTAAAAGAGATTAGGCACTTTCCTTTATTAGGCTAGTAATCTTTAGTTATTTTAATCCTTTAATAGCCCTTTATTTTATAAAGGACTTCCTTTATTTTATTAAGAATAAAAAAGTAAAAGGTTAAGTCATTTAATAGGTTTAGAAATTTATTTTAGCCTCTGCTATTAAAAGTAAAAGGTTAATATAAGTAAAGTAGTTAATAAACTATTTAATTTTATAGTTTTTCTCTTTATAGTATAATTAGGTTATACTTTTTATAGGCGAGACAGTAAACTTTAATTTAATAGCTATCTTTTCCCTTTTAAAAAATAATACCTAATAACTGTTTTTAAAAATATTATCTTTTACTCCTACTTATATATCCTTTATATAAAGGTAGTTATTTTATTTTATTTTATTTATTTTAAAAATTACTATTTTAAAGTATTATAAGGGACTATATTTTAGTTAATATATCTCCTTTTCCTTTAATATATATATTCTTTGCATTCTTTACTAGTGCTTTAAATACTTTTAGGCCTAAATGGTTTAATTATAGGTGCCAGAGCTGCTTTAAATTATTATATAGTATTAATAGGTTATATATTAGTCTTCTTTTTCTTTTTAATATTATATAAATATAATACTCTATATTTAAAAAAAGGAATAAAGCAGTTATACTGCTTAAAATAATATATTTAAAGATAGGGGTAATATAAAGCAATAAGGGTTTATATTAAAGAAATAAAAGATTATACTTATACTTTACTTTCTTTATAATAGTATTTAAATTTACTGTATTAGTGTAAAGTGTATTATTATACCCTATAAGCTATATTCCTGCTTTCTAGAGCTTTAATAAAGATATAATATTAATATAAAATCCTTTAACTATAGTTATATCTATAAGCTTTACTAAGCGCACTGCCCTTTAGTATAAATTATAGAAAGTATCCTTTAATAGGCAGTATCCTTTTCCGGCTATAGGATACCTAGCTCCTTTTACTTTAATATAGTTATTTTCTATACTTGAAATAAAAGAGCTGGGAATAAGGTAATTTTTACTATTTACTAGATAAATAGCACTATAGGTATTAAAAAAAGTATTTTAAAAGAGGCAGTAAACTATATCCTATATATTAATATATATTAATATATTTATTATATATACTATAAAGCTTATATCTTTTTTATTAATTAAGTTTAAAGAGATTAAGGCAGCTATAATAGTTAAAGCTATACCTCTTTAAGCTAAGGCTATAAAGTTAATACCTTTTTTACTAAGTTTATTACAGAGTATATACTATTTATTTTCTTAAAGGCAAATATAAATTTCTATAGTTTATTACAGGTTAAGGATATATTTCCTTTTTTTATTAGGTTTTCCTTTAAGCGTAGCCAGTAGTATACTATAGTCTTTTAAAGGCTAATTATGCCTTTCCTGTCCATATAGGTATTCCTTCCTGGCAGGAGCTTTTAAATATATAGTATTATTCGCTATAGCTTTATTTAAGTGGTTACTAAGCGTTATATAGAGTTTATAAGCGTAATTTTCTATATTTTATATATTATTTAAAAAAAGTTAATTAAGTTAATTAAAGGAGAAGATTTTAATAGTTTTACTGCTTTTAATTTAACTATTTATATAATATAGGTAATATAAAGTAAAGTTTAAGGTATAGCGTACTCTAATAGCCTTTAAAAAAGCCTTTTAAGCAGCTATTTTTATAACTTTAAAGAGCTTATACTTTACTGTATTTATATAAACGCACACCTAGTTTATATACTATACTTCTAGCTTTAGGTTCCTATACTTTATATTATATAGAATGCATTTATATAAAATCTATACTTCTTTATATATTATATTTTTGCAAAAAGTTAATTATTTTTTACACTTCTTTATAAGTTAATAAATAGTAAACTTAGCATTTAAGTTTTTATTACTTTTATTAACTGCTTTAATAGCAGTAAAGGCTAAAGCCATAGTTTAGGTTATAGCTTTAAAGTCTATAAAGATTAAAGTATAAATGCTAGTATTAACTGTCTTTTATATTTATTTAAAAATTACTGCTTTAGCCTTCCTTTTTTTAATATATAAAGCAATAGTATATTAGTGTTTATAGAGTAGACTATTATAATAAATAAAGATATTTATTAAAGTAGCTTTTTTTCTAAATGCTTTTAAAGCAGTTTCTTTTACTTTAATTAAAGTAAATGGCTTTAAAGTAAAAAAATAGTTATTATCCTAATTAAAGAGATTAAAATTCACTTTATTTTAAATCTTTACAGTAATTATATAATTATTTAAAACAATAATCTATTTAATTTACTAGACTATTAAATCTAGCTTTATAAAGGTAATATCCTTTATATTATTTATTATAAAAGGTAGCTTTAAAAGCTTAAAAGTAAAAGGAAAAAGTAAAGGTAAAGATATAATATTAAAGGAAATTTCTAGTAACTTTAATAGTTATTATTTAGGCTTATAACTATTACAGAGCGCAGCATAGCTATATAGAGTATAGAGAGAAAATAGGAATAAAGCTTGATTTTAGTAATAAATATACTATAATAGCCTTGCTATATATATATATAGCTAATATAAAGGAAAATGTAGAATGTATATATTATAAGCGCCTATATAGTCTAATATATCGCTTACGCGATATATATATTAGCTAATATCTGCTATATAAGCAGATTAAAGCTCCTTAATATTAATAAGCGCTAATAAATAGCAGGTCCTTAGCGTACCTAACCCAACAGTAAGTTAAAGACTTATCATTTATTAGCGCTTATTAGCGTTAAGGAGCTTTTATCTGCTTATATAGCAGATATTAGCTAATATATATATCGCGTAAGCAATATATTAGACTATATAGGCGCTTATAATGTATATATTCTATATTTTCCTTTATATTAGCTATATATATATATAGCAAGGCTATTACAGTATATTTATTACTAGAATCAAGCTTTATTCCTATTTCTCTCTATACTCTATATAGCTGTACTGCGCTCCGCGATATTAAGCTAAAACCAGCTATCCCGCCTACCCTAAACTTAATATAATCGCTATAATGGCTATTGTAAAAAGTCTAACTAAAATGGTTTCCTATTTATATAGCTATAAGTCGATTTAGCTGATTTCCTATATAAATAAATTTTGCAGAAAATAAAAATAAGGCTATAAACCTAATTCTGCCGCTATACTCCTATTATTTAGTTAAAGGACTATTATAGAAGATAAAGCTATTGTTTATACAATTACTTCTATACCAGCTATATATATACTAGATATTCTATAGCTTTCTAGCTATTAGTTTAATTACAATTTAATTGTTTATTTATTATTAACCTAATTAAACTCTTAATTGTTTCCTTATTGCTATATTATATGCAGCTTCCTAGAAGCTATATATAAATAAGGTTTAATATAACCTTGTTATTTTAATAAATAAAAAAAGTTTTTTTTTAATATAAAAATAAAGAAAAAGCTGCCTTTAAAAAGTTAAAGCACTCCTTTTATAAAGTATTAATACTTTAAGTATAAAATTGAAATTAAAAGATATTTATTAAATTCAAATATTCTTACTATATATTTAATAGTATATTATTATAAAAAATAAGTAAAGGAGATATAATACTATTATATATTATTTATAAAGATTAAGCTTACTTAAATATAATTATTTCATTTATAATAAAGAAATATTTACTATTATTTATTATTTAAAAGAAAAACCAGCTAAGCTATAAAGTTATAGACTTTTGATTATAAGTTTAAATCATAAGAATTTACAGTTTATTATAATATACTAAAAGCTTTTAAGGTAGTAAATTTATTAAATTGAAGTCTTTTTATAATTTAATATAATAATATAATATTTATTTAATAGTAAACTAATAATTTTTAATACTTTTAACGATTAAAGTAAAATTAGTTTAAAAATAATAATAATAAATAAAAGCAAAGCTATTATATATAACTACTCCCTATACCTTTAAAAGTAATCTGCTAGTTGAAAGTTATTAATAGCTTTATCTTTTAAAAATAAATATTTAATAACCTAAAATTACAATAATTTTAAAATTAATTAATATAAGTTAACTTTAAGTATTAAAAGGTAAATATAGCAGTAAAATTAAAAGAATACAGCTTTCCTTTTAACTTTTAATTAAAAGTTTAAATTATAAAATATAAAATTAATAAATAATTTTATTTTACTTTCTGCAAGTAAATTTAAATTTTAATCAAGGTAAATAAAATAAAGGTTATATTATATATATATATTATATAACTTAAGTATAATTTAATAATAGCCAGTTACTTTAATTAACATAATATACTTATAATTATAGCTTAAAGTTACTTAATACTATTGTTAAAATATAGGTTACTGCTTTTATAGTTATAATAGTTATATTAATTAAAACTTTACCTTTATTACTTAAATATATAAACGCCCTTTTTATTTATATAACTAATTTCATTTCCCCCTTTTTAATAACTTTAAGCTTCTATATATAAAAGAAATAACCTCTTTTAAGTAACTATAACCCTTTTAATCCTTAAATAAAGTATCTTTTAGGCCGCTATAAGCCTTTCCAAACAATAATATACGTCTTTTATTAAGAAGTGACTAGCTGATAATAAAGAGGGAGACTAGTAAAGCGACTAGGAAAGTAATCAATAAAGAGACTGATAAAGCAACTAGCGAAGTGACTAACGAAGCGACTAATATGCAAAGTTCAGATAAAGAGGGAAGAAAGGAAGGAAGGAAGGAGAAGGACGATATATTTTGTATTGTGTATGAGTGACTGACGAAGAGACTGACGAAGCCACTGACGAAGAGACTGACGAAGCCACTGACGAAGCGACTGACGAAGCCACTGACGAAGCGACTGACGAAGCCACTAACGAAGCCACTGACGAAGAGACTGATTAATAATAACGAGACTAATAACGCGACTAACAAGAAGACTAACGAGGGGACTAATAAAGAACCTAACAAAGAGACTAATAAAGATACTAATAAAGTAATTACTAAAGAGATTAATATATAAAAAGATTATAATAGACTGTTATACTATTATACTTATAAGTGAAAGAATAGGCTAATAATTATATTTATAGTAATTATTATAATAGTATTAATTATATATAAAGGGAATATACTTAAAATATACTAAAAATAATAAAGTAAATTTAATAGTTTCTTATTATTAAATTAATACATAAAGTGCTATAATTTCTGTTTAATAATTGATTAATATATAATTCTATGATATTAAAATCCGATTATATAATATCTATTTAATTATAAAATAAAATAAAATAAAATAAAATAAAATAAAATAAATACTTTAATAGTATTGAAATATTTGATTATATTTATATAATTTACTATTAAAAGCTTTTTATTTAATAAAAAAACTTTTAATTTACTTAATTTAAACATAATATTTGTCACGACCCGACCAGGCCAAGGCCCGGGTCCGGAAGAATATCGGAACGACGGGCCAATAAGAACATGATCACT
>JAOALB010000212.1:0-69714 GCA_025331125.1 Mycogone perniciosa
GATCCGGCTGTTATTGCAAGCTAGTTGGGAATTAAGGAATGTGCGTTGGAATGAAGGAATGTGTCATGTTGTGGAATATGCTGTAATGTGGAGTAATCCATTATTGAGGTTAATATACCCCCCCAGGTTAAACGATGTTTAGACTATTGATAAGAACGGTAAAGTGATAGTTATTGAATTACTTATTAAAAGGAATAATAGAATAATAACTGTTTAAAGATCTGGATTAGTCTATATTTAAGTCTTCCTAAGCCTTAAGAACGCTGCGTATATTAACAAGACCTAATTATTCGATAAAGCGTTTAAATTTCTAATCTGGAAAGACCTTAGTTAATCTATAAGCAATTATTTAATTAGTTAAAGTATATACTACTTTGTATAATCTTTATTAATAAGCTTAATAAGCCTAGCAGCTATATACATTAATATACTTAAGCTAAGTCTTTAGCTGGGGCTTATCTGGCTTAAGTAGCCTAATGGTCTAGTAATTGTTATATTCTATAATTAATCAATTATCTAATTAAAGCGTTATCTAGTCTATTAGCCGTTGCATTGCGATGGATTCTTTTACTGTATAGTTAAAGGCAAGAAGCTCGGCTTTAGTTAATAAAGTTATAACTGTTAGTTGCTTACTAGCTTTCCAGCTAATTAGTCCGCTAAACAGGATTATAATATATCCTTATAATAACTTCCTAGTCTAGGGATTGTCTGCGAAAGTGGCGTTAAAAGCAATTCGAAAGTCTCGAGTACTAGGTCTTTATTCTTCGCTTAGTTATATAAGGTTAAGGTTGCCGTTAATTTCGATAGCAAGATATTGCGTTGCCTAAAGGTATTGTAGTAGTCTATTAATAAAACTAATATACTAGTTTAACAGATTGAGTAAAAACTTAGCCAGCTTGGCTGTCGGCTTAGCTATATTAGGTTATATAATAACTGCAGTATAGTTAATTAATCTTATCTTTTATTAATATAAAAGGACTATTTTTTTCAGGGCTTAGTTTTTTTTCTTCTTTAAATTGTTTAGTAGGAACAGGTTACCTTTAAAGTGTTCTTTTCTTTTAATATAGAATTAATTAACAATTTTCTCGATATATTTGTCTTAATAAAGCTATAGCTTTTAAGCTGCCTTATTATATAGAATCCGAATTCCTAGGAACCATTTAAATTCCCTTAAGTCATTTATTTTATATTATAACTTTAATTATTTAATAAAGATTTCGGTATTAGCAGTATACCTAGGTTTATATAAAAGAATAATATTATTAATAAAGAAAAAAACAGTTAGTTAGTTATTATTAAAGAGATAAGGTTTTTCTATAAATTATTATAATTTTAGCTGTTTAAATACAGCTATAAGATCTTTTTACTATAAGAGTAGTAATCTCTATAGCCTATATAAAGCTTTAAGCAGCTTTAATATTTATCTTTTATATTTAAAGCTATCTAGAAACTATATAAATATATCTTTATTAAGATAGCTATTTATAAATGTATTAATAGTATTTAGTTATTATATATTTAAATTAAATTTAGCAGTAATAGCTATTAGTATTTAAAAAGATATTCTAGCTAATATAGCAGTAAATGTGTCTTTTAATTTAATTTATTAAAGATCTCTTTAAATATAAACTTTAGCTTTAAATTTTATTAAGAAACTATATTTATTAAATTTATATTTATATATTTAAATTAAAGGAAAGATTTAGCTATTAACCTAATTTTTCTATATTAACTTAATTATAATTTAAGCCTAAAGTTAATTTTATTTAATTTTTATAGCCTTATAAAACTAGTTTTTATATTTATAATTAATTAATTTATAGTAATTCTTTAACTTAAAAGGGAGACTTTATTAATAAAGTTATTATTTGCAGCCAATAAAAAAGCTAGCTTTATATTAGGCAAAGCTATTTCATAGATTAATATTAAAGGTGGAATTTATTGCTTATTATACTAATCTTTAAATTCGGGTTAATTGTTAAGGCGGCTATAGAACCTAAAGTATTATTTTTTCCTAAGCTTTTTCTTTAATCGTTAGATTTTAAAGATTCCCAGCTAAAGCGTTTTATTCCTTAATTCTTTAATGTATTAGATTCGCGAATTCGATGCTTTCTTTATATATAATGCGTTTGTTAGGTTCGGGCATTGGATATAGTCTTTATTGCTGCTTTTCGGTATCTTTAGCAGCTTTAGGTTCGGTTAGATTATCCAGTTAATCTGTAGAATCGTTATTGGAATTGTTTTATATAGGTTCTTTAGTCGGTTTATTAAACGGTTTATCGCCTAATCTTCCACCTACCTAAATTATTAATCGGATATCCTTTTTTTATGAGACTTAAAGTCTATATTAATATAACCTAGAAAGAAAAGATAAAACAGTTTTATAGCTTATAGTGGCTTTTAATAATCGGCAGGATTATAAAAGATTTCTTTATTAAAAGTTATATCTTTAACTCTTTAAACTTTATTTCTCTTAAGGATCTTGTTAAAAAGGAGGGCTAAAAAGTAAGGATTTCAGTGTATTTGGGTAACCTTCCTATTCTGGCTAGACCCGGAATTAGGCCCGACGCTAGGACCGAGTTCCGGAGGAACTTCAGTGTAAGTCAGGAAATTTCTATTATCTTTAACAATAACAATTAAGCTAGGACCAGTTATCCCGCCTACCCTAGACTCAATATAATGGCTATAATGGCTATTGTGAAAAGTCTGACTAAAATGGTTTCCTGTTTATATAGCTGTAAGTCGATTTGGCCGATTTCCTATATAAATAAATTTTGCAGAAAATAAAAATAAAGCCACAAACCTAATTCTGCCACTATATTCCTATTATTTAGTCAGAGGACTATTATAAAAGACAAAGCATTATTTTATAATTACTTCTATAATCTAGCTATATATACACTAGATATTCTATAGCTTTTCAGCTATTAAATTAGTTATAATTTAATTGTTTATTTATTGTTGACTTAATTAGACTCTTAGTTATTTCTTTATTACTATATTGTATACAGCTTCCTAGAAGCTGTATATAAATAAGGTTTAGTATAACCTTATTATTTTAATAGGTTATAAGCCCGGGAGAGTTTTCCTTAGGTCTTTATTAGTAGATTTTTCTAGTGGTTACAGCATTTCCTTTAATGCTACTATAACACTTATAGCAGGTTTTTATAGTGCTTATCCTAATGCTTATCCTAGTGCTTATATAAATATTATTTTTAGGATTATAGCTATTAAAAGCTATTCTTAAGCTTTTACTGTAAATACTATTATAGTTATAGTAATGCTGCTACTATTTTCACTATTTTTAGTGATTTATATATACTATAAAGTATATTCCCTATTTTAATAGGATATAGATTTAATAGCAGTATAAGTCGACCTATTAAGGCTTCTAATAGCCCTATTTCCTTAATTAAAGATAATAGCTTTCCCTAGTATTAAAGGGATCTATTTATTTAAATGCAGAATATAAAATAAAAGCTTTAGGTATAGAGGGCTTTTACTAAGACAGTTAAAGTATAGTTAAAGGGTTAAAATAATACTATAACTTAGTTATTTAATACTTTAGCCAGCCTAGCTGCTGCTATATTAAAGCGTTAATAATAAACTACTAGTTTAATATAAATTAATCCTATAGCCCCTATTTTAATACTGATATAAGCTATTACTTTTATTCCTATACTAATCCAGGTTTTATTTTTATCTATTCCTTAACCTTAAAATACTATTTCTACTTTAAATAATAGTTTTATTAAAAAGGTATTAAAAAAAGTCTATAGCTTTCTAAAAAGCTATAAGCTAATAGGCTTTAATAACTTTAATTAATGGAAATAGTCTTTAAGTATTATACTAAAGGCTATAGATTACTATACTTTTATAAAAGATCCTATAGTTACTAATTCTTTATTTAATTTAAAACACGCTTTATTATTTATACTAATTAAGGATAGTTTAACAGCTATTCCTGCTATATCTATTACTTAGATTTAAAGCCTAAAAGAAGCATTTTTAATATTAAAGAGACAATATAATTACTTTAATACTCTGTAAAAAGATTCCCTTTATAAGGAATTTCACTTATTAAATTATAGTAATTATAAAGGATCTTTAGCTAAATTTAATGCTACTTTTAACAGCTTATTAGCTAAGCTAGCTATTTTAAAGGTTAATATTAATATACTAGATTAAGTAAATTAATATTTAAATTCCCTAGAAAAGACTTATCTTTAATAGGCTAAAAGAATTAAAGGAACTATTAGATTTAATAAAGCTATTAGGCAATTTACTAAAGGTTTTAATATTCAGTTCTTTATAGCAGATATATTAAAAGAGACTAGGAATTTATCTTTTACTGTATATAAAGTTAATAAGGCCTTAGGCCCTTTTAAATCCCTTAATTAAAGCCAGCTTCTATTTTTAATAAAAGGAAAGGAAATTAAAAAAATTAACAAAACTAGAAGCAAACTATAGAAGATACTGCTTTTGCTAGCATATACTATCTAGCTACTAGGGAGTATAGCTTAAAAGAGCTATTAAAAGAGTCTTTTACTAAATCTATTAGCAGTTTAGATAGTAATCGAGATCTTTTATATACTTTAAACGCTAAAAAAGGAAAAAAGTCTTTTAATCCTTTTAAGCCTTTTAAATCTTTTAAAAAACCTAAACCCCTTAAACTCTTTATTTAAAATAGTCTATTATATAATACTGGATCTATAGTTTATATAGTTAATTTTAAGAAATAGTTTACAGACTATAGACTTAATAATAAGGACTTAAATATTATTTATACTAGCAGGGGCCCTATTACCCTTAAAGGAATAAATATAGCTACTTTTACTATCTTGAATAAAAATAATAACTATAAAAAAATAAAATTATTAAATACCCTTTATTGCCTATAGCTAGATATAAACCTTATAAGTGGTTTAAGGCATTACTAAGCTAAAGGATATATATAGTATAATACTCTTTTTATAAAAACTATACAGCTAATAAAGCTGTTAAATCCCTTAAAATATAGTTTTTTCCTTATAATTAAAGGATATACTATACTATACAGCTATATAAATAGCTATAGAGCTTATAGCTCTATATAGGTTTAAATTCCTGCTATTAGCAAGGAAAAGGCTTAGGAATAAATTGCTATTCTAAAAGCAATAGCTTTAAAAAAACAATTAACTAAATCTAGTCCTAAGCTTATAAAGAAAAATAATCCTAAGGGAAAGGATCTCTTTAAACTCTTTAAAACCCTAGGCTAAGTAGAGGAAAAGGGGCTTTATATACCTTTATTGCTTAAGGAAATAGGGGGGAATAAGCCTATAGAGGATACCTTTATAGAGGAAAGGCCCTATATACCTAAGGAATCCTTTATTACCGAAAATCTAAAAGTTATTAAGCTATCTAAACGAAAAGGAAATACTATTATTAATAGTAATTCTAACTATAAGCTACTAACTCTAGCCCTTTTATAGTATAAAAGACTAGGTTATATTAGTTTAAGTCTATTAAAAAAAACTGCTAAAATAACTACTAGAATTCTTAACTTTAATTTTATTAAAGAGGCTAAATTCTATTGCCTAGCGTATAATAAAGGAAAAGCTATTAAAAGGCTTAATTTAAAGCTAATTCTTAATTTACTAGCCTCTCTAGATTATCTAAAATCTAATACTTTCTCTATAAAGCTAATGCCTTATAATAAAGCCCCTATTAGTCTTTTAATTATTAATAGAAAATCAAAATATAGGTAGCTATTCCTTTTAAAAGATTATAGTAGACCTACCCTTTTAGCTACTATATAAGGCTTTATAAATAGCTTAAAAACGCAGTATAACTGGTATTTTAAGGAGTTTTACTATAATAGCGGAAAGGAAATTAATTAGGAACTTTAAACCTAGTTCTTTTCTTTAAGAATTATATATTTTTATAGCAGCCTTTATATTTATAAATAAAATAGTCTAATAAAACGCTTTATTGAAGTTTTATTAAATAGGCTATAGGCTATTATTATAGCAGTTAACTTACTGCTATATCTTTAAAATTTTATTATTACTGCAGTTTTTAAATTAATTAACTATATAGCTATTATTAATAGGGACTTTACCCTTTATTAAAAATTATATAAAGACCTAGACTTTAATAAAGATTATAAACCTAATCTATAAAGATATAGGATTATTGGCTTTTATTGTAAGGTATTTGTTTTATAAGAATAAAGGGCTAAAGGCTATAAATTAGTCTTTAAGACTAAAACTAAAAGACTACTAGCAGTTTTAGGTAATAATACATACTTTATCTATATTTTAACTAAATATACAGTCTTTAAATCATTAACTATAAAGCTATATAATAATAAAATTCCTAGGCTTTAAATCCTAAAGCCTATTATAGGTTAAGATAATAAAGAATTAAAGGGAGAAATAAAGCTAGGTTTTATAGACTAAATAATTCCTAGCTTTTAAAATATTAATCCCTTACTCCCTAACCGTATTTTAAAGGGAGTACCTACTACTATTCCCTTTATTCCTATATTAATTATATAAGACTTTACAGTTATAGAGGATCCTATAAATATAGATATATCCTATTTTCTCTATAATAGTATTAGAAAGTTAGCCTTTCTAGCCGCTGCAGTATAAAACTTATAAACGCTTAAGCAAATACTTTATAATCCTAATAAAATTAAATAGCTAAAAGCGATTTATAGCGAATTTAACCAGCTAGTTAAACAATACACCTTTACCTTTATTAAGCGTAACAGTATTTTTAAAGGCAGGAATCCTATTATTAGTCGATTAATTTTAAAGACTAAAAAAGACTAAAAAAATAAAATAGTAAAGTTTAAAGCTAAGCTAATTGCTAATGGTTTTAAATAACTAAAAGGAATAGATTTTAACTAAACATTCACCTTAATAGCTATTCCTTTTACTTAGCAGCTCCTACTAGCTTTAACTATTATTTATAACTAGGAAATTAAATAAATTAACTTTATTAATGTATTCTTTAATAGGATACATAAAGAAACTATTTTCCTTAACTTTTTTAAAGGGTTTAAAGACTATACTAGTTAAGCTTCCTTTAAGACTAAGTCTATTTTTAAAAAGCTAGGTTATAACCTTAATATAGATTAGGTTATTTAGTTACAGAAAGCTTTTTATAGTCTAAAACAGTCTTTTAAAGAATAGCAACAGGCCTTATAAGCTTTAAGAAATAAACTAAAATATAATCCTTTAATCTTTAACTCTGCTATTCTCTATAATCTAAATAATAGTATTTTTATTATTACTTATATAAATAACTATCTTTTTATTAGACTAAATAAAAAGGCTATAGCCTAATTAAAGCTAGCTTTTAATAAAGTCTATATTATAAAAGATAAAGGCCCTGCCTTTTTCTTTTTAAGGGTTTAGATAGTTAAAGATAGAAAAAGAGGCCTTTTTTAACTTTCCTAGAAACAGTATATTACTAAAGCTATAGAGTTTTTTAACCTTTAAAACTTTAAGCTTATTTAATTACCTTTATAGCCCTTTACCTTAGCTAATAAAACTATCACTAAATTAAATAAAGCTAATACTAAGCTTTTTTAAGCTATTATTAATACTATTATTTACTTAACAATTTATATTTAAGTAAATACTAGCTTTCCAGTCTAATAACTAGCTAAATAATTTTAAAGCCTTTATAAAAAGCACTTAAACGCAGCCTATAACCTATTACAGTATTTAAATATTATCTAGGATCTAGCTATTTAATATATTAGAAAATCTAGTCCTATATTTATTAATTATTGCAATAATAATTTTACTAGGGATAAAGAATTAAATAAATTAACTTATAGCTATATTATTATAGTTACTAATAGGCTAATTAACTAAAAGTTAGAAAAGGGCTTAACTATTTGTTTTTCTATACTAAAAGCAGAGTTTATAGCTTTTATAAAAGCTACTAAAAAGATTTAATAGCTTATTAGCCTATATAAAGAGGTAGATTAACTAATTATACAGCCAATCTCTCTATTTAACAATAATAAAGGTATTATCTTTACCTTAAATAACCCTACCCTTTATAATTAAACAAAATATACTCTATTGCGTTTTAATTATATTAAAAAATAGGTTAAAAATAGCATTATTACAGTTAGCTATCTAAAAACCAGTAAAATAGTTACTGACAGGCTTACTAAGCCTTTTCTAGGTCCGAAATTAAAGAATTTTATAAATCTCCTTAATCTCAAAATTTTACTTAAAGTATATACCTAAAGTTCTTACCCTTTTTATAATTATTAGCTATTTTATAGCTATTAGCTATCTTTATTATTTTTAGCTATATTAGCTATCCTTTTTATTTTTATTTTTATTTTAATTATATTCCTATATCTAGATCCTATATCTACTTTAAAGTTATATAGCATAGTCTTTATTCTAGAGGGAGTATTAAAAAGGAGGGCTAAAAAGTAAGGATTTTAGTGTATTTAAGTAACCTTCCTATTCTAGCTAGACCTAGAATTAAGCTTAACGCTAAGACTAAGTTCCGGAGGAACTTCGGTGTAAGTCAGGAAATTTCTGTTATCTTTAACGATAATAATTAAGCTAGGACCAGCTATCCCGCCTACCCTAAACTTAATATAATAGCTATAATAGCTATTATAAAAAATCTAACTAAAATAGTTTCCTGTTTATATAGCTATAAATCGATTTAGCTGATTTCCTATATAAATAAATTTTACGGAAAATAAAAATAGGGCTATAAACTTAATTCTGCCACTATATTCCTATTATCTAGTTAAAGGACTATTATAGAAGATAAAGTATTATTTTACAATTACTTTTATAATCTAGCTGTATATATATTAGATATTCTATAGCTCTTTAGCTATTAGATTAATTACAATTTAATTATTTATTTATTATTAACCTAATTAGACTTTTAGTCGTTTCTTTATTACTGTATTATATACAGCTTCCTAGAAGCTGTATATAAATAAGGTTCAGTATAACCTTGTTATTTTAATAGATCTAGATCTTGAAAATATTTATAAAACTATATCCAACTAAATAGCTAACTTCTATATAAGGTTGAGTTTTTAGATTCCTTTATTATATACCTTATAGTGCTTTTACTATCAGTAAATAGGCCCTATAACTAAATGCCTTAAAATATATAATATTAGGCTACTGTTTAAGACAGCCTAAGTCCTTATTATTATTTTAAAGCTATTAATAAAGACATTAAAAAGGTATTGCCTAGTCTATAGCCTATTAAAGCAATCTGTTATATAAATAGACTGCAGTTTCCTATACTTCTAGCTATAAATCTTTAAATAGATTGGCATTAACTTTTATTGTTTAAGACTAGGTCTCAATTACCCCTTTAAATTATTTAATTAGTGTTATAAACCATCCCTTTTATAGCTGTATAAAGGGTCTAAGGCAGTATATACCCCGGAAAAATAATAGAACAACTATCTAATTAGGAAGGATTACTCGAATTACTATAAACTATAAATCACTTAAATTATAGAATATAAGCTAAGGTAATTTAATATAACTATAATCTATATATAAACTAAGTATATTTACTATATATCTCCGTTATATATAAGACTAGATAAGTTATAATTATTTAGTATAGTTATTTAAATAGTGTCGCGGAGCGCGGCACAGCTATATAGAGTATAGAGAGAAATGGGAATAAAGCTTGATTCTAGTAATAAATATACCGTAATGGCCTCGTTATATATACATATAGCTAATATAAAGGAAAACGTAGAATATATGCGTTGTAAGCGCCTATACAGTCTGACACATCGTTTACGCAATGTGTATATCAGCTAGTATCTGCTATATAAGCAGATAAGAGCTCCCTAGCGCTAATAAGCGCTAATAAGTAGTAGGTCCTTAGCTTACCTAACCCAACAAATAGTTATTAATATAATTATTTACTTAAACTACCTATTTTATAAAATAGTAACTATATTACCCTACTGAATATTTATCTTTAACCTCTCTATTAATATAAACCCTGTAAACTTTAATTTAATTATTAAAAATTAACCTAAATTATTATATATTAATAACTTTTATTTAAAAGGCTATTAAGAATCCTAAATAATACTGCAAGTATATTTATTATAGTATCCTCTTTTAATAATCCTAATACTTTACCCTTTATCCTACCTCCTCGCTAAAGATAAAATAATAATAGAGATAATAATATAAATAAAAGTAAAAATAAAAATAAAGTTAATAAAATAAAATAACTTTATATTTATATAAAAAAAGCCTTTTAATATATAAAAGCTAATTATATAGAATAAAAATAATACTATTAATATCTAATTATTAAAAACGCTAAACCTTAATAAATAATTCACTAACAGTAAATAACTATTATACACTTACAGAATTAGGCCCTACCTGCTTTAAACTTTATACTAAACTATAAAGGAAACCGACCTTTAAAGGACTTAAAAGAGTCGCTTAAAATACAGCCCTTTAAGCCTTTTAATAGAAATACTATAGCACTTTAACTATTTCTCACTTAACTATATAACTACTTTACCTACTTTTTAACTAGTCTCAGTATAAAAACTAATAAAGTCCTTTTAGCTGCTAAATAACTTAAAGGAAAGGCTTTAAAATAGTTTAAACCCACTTAAAGGGATTTCTTTAATAATAAAAGCAAAGCCAATAAATAAATATAGTTTATATTTATTAGTTATAATTAATTTAAAAAAGAATTAAAAAATATCTTTAATAATATTAATAAAAAATATACTATAAAAGATAAACTTATAAATTTAATTTAAAAAAGAAAATGCTTTAACTATATTATATTTTTTAAAAACTATACTTTTAAAGTTAAATAAAAAAACTTTACTTTTATTAAATATTTTTATAATAGATTTAAGCTAAAAGTTAAAAGGGAAGCTTATAAATTCTCTTGCAATAAAGGTATTACTAAGTTTATTAAAAAATATATAAATACAGACAATTTACTTTATAAACTTTACTTGAATATAAAGAAAAAATAATAGTAATTTAAATAAATTTATAAGTATTAAAGATATATAAACTAAAGTAAAAAATAATAAGAATATATCGCTAACTTTAATAATAAAAAACCTAGTTAAATAGATTTAAACACTATTTAAAAAAGAAAGGTAAAAGTTATTTATTATAACTATAATAAACTAGGATATATTTTAAAAGACTATAAAGCTTTATAAAAGCCAAGAACTAATAAACTTTAAAAGCCTACACTAAAACCTAAATAAAAAGTTAATATAGTTTTAAAAGCTATTAATTATATATTATTTAACTAGACTATATACTATAATAATAGCTGCTTTATTTATAAAACTAATGAAAATAAAAGCAGATAATACTTAAAATAACTTAAAAAGATATTTATAATAAATTAAAAGGGATATTAGTTCAAATTTAAATCTTTAATTTTTAAAGATATCCTTAAAGAAAATAAAGTAAACAAGTATTTACTATACCTAGATAATTTAATAAAATAAAACTTAAACTTTAACTATATAGAGTTAAATAAAGATAACAATATTCTAAATAAATAAATAATTACTATAGTTAATTATTAATATTTTAATTAAATTACTATAAATAATAAAAGATAAACTAGCAGTAGTAACTTTAATAATAAAAATAAAGATAATCCTTTATAATATAGACTATTACTATATAGTCCTATACCTTTAAAACTAGAAAATATACTACCTATAAACAGTAACTTTAAAGGTAAACTAAATAAATACTACTTGAACTTAATTAAAAGAGTTACTATAGGTATACAGCAAAATAAAATAAACTTATACCTATATAAACAGCTCTATACGCAAAATAAAGCTAATAATAAAATAGCTATTAAAGCTATCCTAATTACTTTAACTATATATAAAAAACCTATATATTTCTATATATAAAGAGACTATACTATAAATAACTTTACTTATAAAAAGCATTATACTATATTTTAGGTTACTTATATTATATATAAGTATATAGTATATTTTTAAGAAAAACTAAAGTATAATATATTCCTAATTAAAATCCTATTTTACCCTATAAAATAAATATAGGATTATAATACTTTTAAAGAATAAGTTATAACTATACAGTATTAAAACTTTAAGATTATTATTATTAAACTAAATACTAAAACTTTAAAGGAATATCGTTAACTATAAAGACTTAAAGGATATAAGTCTAAATAATACTATATTTACTACTAAAAGAAATTAATAAAATAGCACCTCTACTATAATAAAAAGTTTAAGTGCAATTAATAATATTATTTGAAGTATAATAGTTTAAGGTATATTATATATAAACGAAATAAATTAAGGGATTAGTATATATAATAAGCCAGTAATACCCTATACTTATTACTAGACTATATATACTGCTGGAATGTTATAACCTGACCTTTTTATAGCTGTATAAAGGGTTTAAAGCAGTATATACCCTGGAAGAATAACAGAACAACTATTTAATCAGGAAGGATTACTCGGATTACTATAAACTACAGATTACTTAAATTATGGAATATAAGCTAAGGTAATCTAATACAACTATAATCTATATATAATTTAAGTATATTCACTATATATCTCTTTTATATATAAAACTAAATAAATTATAATTATTTAATATAGTTACTTAAATAGTTATTAATATAATTATTTACCTAAACTACTTATTTTATAAAAAGGTAACTATATTACCCTATTTAATATTTATCTTTAACCTCTCTGTTAATATAAACCCTTTAAACCTTAGTTTAACTGTTAAAAATTAACCTAGATTATTATATATTAATAACTCTTATTTAAAAGGCTATTAAAAATCCTAAGTAATACTATAAGTATATCCGCTACAGTATCCTCTTTTAATACTCTACCCTTTATCCTACCTCCTCGCCTAGTGCAGGATAATAACAGAGATAATAATATAAGTAAAAGCGAAGATAAAGATAAAGTCGATAAAACGGAACAACTATACATTTACATAAAGGAAGCCTTCTAATACATAAAAGCTAACCGCGTAAAAAAGGAGCAATACTATTAGTACTTAGTTACTGAAAACGCTAGGCTTAACTAAATAATTCACCAACAGCAAGCGACTATCGTAAACTTACAGAATTAAGCACTGCCTATACCTGCTCTAAACCCTATACTAAACTATAGAGGGAACTGACCTTTAAGGGACTTAGGAGAGTTACTTAAAATATAGCCCCTTAAACCCTTTAATAAAAGCACTATAGCACTTTAACCGTTTCTCACTCAACTATATAACTATTTCACCTACTTCTTAACTAGCCTTAGTATAAAGATTAATAAAGTCCTTTTAGCTGCTAAATAATTTAAAAAAAATGCTTTAAAGTAATTTAAACCTATTTAAAGGGATTTCTTTAATAACAAAAGCAAAACTAATAAGTAAACCTAGCTTATATTCATTAACTATAATTAATTTAAAGAAAAACCAAAGAATATCTTTAATAATATTAATAAAGAATATACTATAGAAAATAAACTAATAAACTTAATTTAAAAAGGAAAATACTGTAACTATACTATATACTTTAAAAACTATACTTTTAGAGTTAAATAAAAAAACTTTACTTTTATTAAACATTTTTATAATAAATTTAAGTTAAAAGTTAAAAGGGAAGTTTATAAATTCTCTTATAATAAAAGTATTACTAAATTTATTAAAAAATATATAAATATAGATAATTTACTTTATAAACTCTATTTAAATATAAAAAAATGATAATAGTAATTTAAATAAATTTATAAATATTAAAGATATATAAACTAAAGCAAAAAGCAATAAAAATATATTGCCAGCTTTAATAATAAAAGACTTAATTAAATAAATCTAAATGCTATTTAAAAAGGAAAAGTAAAAGTTATTTATTATAATTATAATAAGCTAGGATATATCTTAAAAGACTGTAAAGCTTTATAAAAGCTAAAAATTAATAAACCTTAAAAGCCTATACTAAAACTTAAATAAAAGGTTAATATAATTGTAAAAGCTATTAATTATATTATTTAGCTAGACTATATATTATAATAATAGCTACTTTATTTATAAATCTAATAAAAATAAAAGCAGATAATATTTAAAATAATTTAAAAAAGTATTTATAATAAATTTAAAGGGATATTAGTTAAGACTTAAATCTTTAATTTTTAAAGATATACTTAAAGAAGACAAAGCGAATAAGTATTTACTATACTTAAACAGTTTAATAAAATAAAACCTAGACTTTAACTATATAAAGTTAAATAGGGATAATAGTATTTTAAATAAATAAATAATTACTATAATTGACTATTAATATTTTAACTAAATGACTGCAGGCAATAAAAGACAGGCTAGTAGCAGTAACTTTAATAATAAAAATAAAAATAACCCTTTATAATACAGACTATTATTATACAGTACTATACCTTTAAAACCAGAAAATATACTACTAATATACAGTAACCTTAAAAATAACTTAAATAAGTATTACCTTTACTTAATTAAAAGAATTACTATAAGTATATAACTAGACAGGATATATTTACGCTTATATAAGCAGCTCTACGCGTAAAATAGAGCTAATAACAAAATAGCTATTAAAGCAATTCCAGCTGCCCTAACTATATAAGCGGAACCTATATATACTTATAGGTAAGGAGATTACGCTGCAAATGACCCTACTTATAAAGAGTACTACGCTAAATCTTAGGTTACTTATATCGCGTATGGCTGTATAGTACACTTCTATAAGAAAGTAAAGCACAATACATTCCCGATTAAAATCCCATTCTACCTTATAGAATAGGTATAGGATCGCAACGCTTTTAAAGAATAGATTATAACTATACAATATCGAGACCTTAAAGTTATTATTATTAAATTAGACACTGAAACCTTAAAGGAATATTGTTAGCTATAAGGATTTAAAGGATGTAAATCTAAAGGATACTATATCTACTGCCAGGAAAAATTAATAAAATAGCACTTTCGCTATAATAAAAGGTTTAAGTGCAATCAATAATACTACTTAAAGTGCAATAGCCTAAAGTATATTATATATAAGCAAAATAAGTGAAAGGAATAATATATATAATAAACTAGTAATACTTTATATTTATTACCAGACTATATATACTATTAAAAGGATAAATGCGCTATCTACTTATAGGAAAAACTGTGAAAATAGTAAATGTAAAAGTATATAAGGTATAAACCTACCTTAAAAGACAGAGAGATTAATTAAATTATAAAAGAGCTATATTGAAACTAGTTTAACTTTATTACTTATAAAAGAACTGCTTATAATAAGAGAAGGTAGTATTTACTTTAAGGAACCCCGATTAACTGCGAAATTTATATAAGATAAAAAGAATTAGGAAATAATTAACGTTACCTATAAAAGGGCTATAAGGTAGCAATTAATAAATTATATCTCTTAAAATATTAAACAATAAAAGTAATAATAAAAATTTACTATATTTTAAGTTAAAGATAATAATTAAGGGATATTAGCTATATATATTAATAAATAGCAGAGCAATAGGCAATTTTATTAAAAAGGAAGGCTAAAAAGTAAAGATTTTAGTGTATTTAGGTAACCTTCCTATTCTGGCTAGACCCGGAATTAGGCCTGACGCTAGGACTAAGTTCTGGAGGAACTTTAGTGTAAGTTAGGAAATTTCTATTATCTTTAACGATAATAATTGAGCTAGGACCAGCTATCCCGCCTACCCTAGACTTAATATAATGGCTATAATGGCTATTGTGAAAAATCTGACTAAAATGGTTTCTTGTTTGTATAGCTATAAGTCGATTTGGCCGATTTCCTATATAAATAAATTTTGCGGAAAATAGAAATAGGGCCATAAACCTAATTCTACCGCTATATTCCTATTATCTAGTCAGAGGACTATTATAGAAAACAAAGCATTATTCTATAATCACTTTTACAATCCAGCTGTATATACATTAAATATTTTATAGCCTTTTAGCTATTAGATTAGTTATAATTTAATTATTTATTTATTATTAACTTAATTAAACTTTTAGTCGTTTCTTTATTACTGTATTGTATACAGTTTCCTAGAAGCTATATATAAATAAAGTTTAGTATAACCTTATTATTTTAATAGGTTATAAGCCTAGGAGAGTTTTCTTTAAGTCTTTATTAATAGACTTTTCTAGTAGTTACAGCACTTCCTTTAATACTATTATAGCATTTATAGCAGGTTTTTATAGTACTTATCCTAGTATTTATCCTAATGCTTATATAAATATTACTTTTAGGATTATAGCTACTAAAAGCTATTTTTAGGCTTTTACTGTAAATACTATTATAGTTATAGTAGTACTGCTATTATTTTTACTATTTTTAATAATTTATATATACTATAAAGTATATTCCCTATTTTAATAGGATATAGGTCTAATAGCAGTATAAATCGATTTATTAAAGCTTTTAATAGCCCTATTTCTTTAATTAAAGATAATAGCTCTCTTTAGCAGTAAAGGGATTTATTTATGTAGGTGTAGAATATAGAATAAAAGCTTTAAGTATAGAGGGCTTTTACTAAGATAGTTAAGGCATAGTTAAAGGGTTAGAATAATACTATAACTTAGTTATTTAATACTTTAGCTAGCTTAGCTGCTGCTATATTAAAGCTTTAATAATAAACTACTAGTCTAATATAAATTAATCCTATAGCCTTTATTTTAGTGCTGATATAAGCTTTTACTCCTATTTCTATACTAATCTAGGTTTTATTTTCATTTATTTTTTAACCTTAAAATACTATTTTTACTTTAAATAGTAGTTTTATTAAAAAGGCATTAAAAAAGGTCTATAGCTATTTAGAAAGCTATAAGCTAATAAGCCCTAATAACTTTAATTAGTGGAAATAGTCTTTAAGTATTATATTAAAGGCTATAAATTACTATACTTTTATAGAAAATCTTATAGTTGCTGATTCTTTATTTAATTTAAAACAGGCCCTATTACTTATATTAATTAAGGATAGTTTAACAGCTATTCCTATTGTATCTATTACTTAGATTTAAAGCTTAAAAGAAGTATTTTTAGTATTAAAGAGATAATATAATTACTTTAATACTCTATAAAGAGATTCCCTTTATAGGGAATTTTATTTATTAAATTATAATAATTATAAAGGATCTTTAATTAAATTTAATGCTACTTTTAATAGCTTATTAGCTAAGCTAGGTATTTTAAAGGTTAATATTAATATACTAGACTAAGTAAATTAATATTTAAATTCCTTAAAAACCACTCATCCTTAATAGGCTAAAAGAATGAAAGGAACTATTAGATTTAGTAGAGCTATTAGGCAATCTACTAAAGGTTTCAATATTCAGTTCCTTATAGCTGATATATTAAAAGAGACTAGGAATTTATCTTTTACTCTATATTTTGTCGAGGGGGAATCAGCGCTCTAAACACACATACACACCAACAACAACCAGAATAGAGCGCGGGAACTGCGCTCTTGATAGAACCACAAAGCCGTAATTAAGTAATATAAAGGCTAAAAGATACTGCGAATCATTTAACCATAATATCTGCAGTTGAAAGTAACTAACGGCTACCTCTTTACGCCTTAACGGCTGTAAAAACATAGGTAGGGGTAGTATATTAAGGGAGAATGCGGGTTAATGCTTGTTAAATTAGGTCTATCTATTTATCTTTATAGTCTTATGCCTCCTTAATCTAGTAGTTGCTTAAATAAGCAATTAATTTTACTTGGGTAGGCTAGTAAGAAGGACTGTGAATGTATTGGGTATATCAGTTACCCCCGATAAAATATAAAGTTAATAAAGCCTTAGGCCCTTTTAAGTCCCTTAATTAAAAGCCAGCTTTTATTTCTAATAAAAGGAAAAGAAATTAAAAGAATTAATAAAATTAAAAGTAAACTATAAAGGATACTGCTTTTACTAGTATATACTATCGAGCTATTAGGGAGTATAGCTTAAAAAAGCTATTAGAAGAGTTTTTTACTGAATTTATTAGCAGTTTAGATAATAATTAAGATCTTTTATATGCCTTAAATACTAAAAAAGGAAAAAAGTCTTTTAATCCTTTTAAGCCTTCTAAATCTTTTAAAAAACCTAAACCCCTTAGACTCTTTATTTAAGATAGTTTATTATATAATACTGGATCCACAGTTTATATAGTTAATTCTAGGAAATAGTTTACAGACTATAGACTTAATACTAGGGACTTAAATATTATTTATATTGGCGGGGGCCTTATTACCCTTAAAGGAATAGGTACAGCTACTTTTACTATCTTTAATAAAGATAATAACTATAAAAAGATAAAATTATTAAATACCCTTTATTGCTTATAGCTAGATATAAACCTTATAAATAGTTTAAGGTATTACTAAGCTAAAGGATATATATAGTATAATACTCTTTTTATAAAAACTATATAGCTAATAAAGCTGTTAAACCCCTTAAAATATAGTTTTTTCCTTATAATTAAAGGATATACTATACTATATAGCTATATAAATAGCTATAGAGCTTATAGCTCTATATAGGTTTAAATTCCTGCTCTTAGTAAAGAAAAGGCTTAGGAATATATTGCTATTCTAGAAGTAATAGCTTTGAAAAAATAATTAACTAAATCTAGTCCTAGGCTTATAAAAAAGAATAATCCTAAGGGAAAGAATCTCTTTAAACTCCCTGAAACCTTAGGCTAAGTGGAGGAAAAAAGGCTTTATATACCCCTATTGCTTAAGGAAATAGGGGGGAATAAGCTTATAGAGGATACCTTTATAGAGGAAAGGCCCTGTATGCCTAGGGAATCCTTTATTACTAAAGATCTAGAAGTTATTAAGCTATTTGAACTAGAGGGAGATACTATTATTAATAGTAATTCTAGCTATAAGCTGCTGAATCTAGCCCTTTTATAGTATAAAAGACTAGGTTATATTAATTTAAATTTATTAAAGAAGACTGTTAAAATAATTACTAGAACTTTTAACTTTAATTTTATTAAAGAGGCTAAATTCTATTACCTAGTATACAATAAAGGAAAAGCTATTAAGAGGCTTAATTTAAAGCCAATTCCTAATCTACTAGCCTCTTTAAATTATTTAAAAGCTAATACTTTCTTTATAAAGCCAGTACCTTATAATAAGGCCCCTATCAGTCTTTTAATTATTAATAAAAAATTAAGATATAGGTAGCTATTCCTTTTAAGAGATTATAGTGGACCTACCCTTTTAGCTACTATATAAGACTTTATAAATAGCCTGAAAATGCAGTATAACTAGTATTTTAAGGAATTTTATTATAATAGCGGAAAGGAAATTAATTAAGAACTTTAAACCTAGTTCTTTTTTTAGGAATTATATATTCCTGTAATAGCCTTTATATTTATAAATAGAATAGTTTAATAAAATACTTTATTAGAGTTTTATTAAATAGGCTATAGGCTACTATTATAGCGGCTAACCTACTGTTATATTTCTAGAATTCTATTATTACTGCAGTTTTTAAATTAATTAAGTATATAGCTATTACTAATAAAGACTTTACCCTTTATTAAGAATTATATAAAGACCTAGACCTTAATAAGGATTATAAACCTAATCTGTAAAGATATAGGATTATTGGCTTTTATTATAAGGCATTTATTCTGCAAAAACAAAGGGCTAAAGGCTATAAATTAGCCCCTAGGACTAAAACTGGGAGACTACTAGCAGTTTTAGGTAATAATACCTACCTTATCTATATTTTAACTACATATACAGTCTTTAAATCGTTAACTATAAAGCTGTATAAAGATAAAATTCCTAAGCTTTAAATTTTAAAGCTTATTATAGGTTAGGATAATAAGGAATTAAAGGGAGAAATAAAACTAGGTTTTATAAATTAAATAATTCCTAGCTTTTAGGATATTAATCCTTTACTCTTTAACTCTATTTTAAAGGGAGTACCTATTACTATTCCCTTTATTTTTATACTAGTTATATAAGACTCTGCATTTATAAAGGATTTTATAAATATAGATATATCCCATTTTCTCTATAATAGTATTAGAAAGTTAGCCTTTCTAGCTGCTGCAGTATAAGACCTATAAACATGTAAGTAAGTACTTTATAATGTTAATAAAATTAAGTGGCTAAGAGCGATTTATAGCGAATTTAACCAGCTAGTCGAATAATATACCTTTGCCTTTATTAAGCGTAATAGTATTCTTAAAGGCAGGAATCCTATTACTAGTCGATTAGTCTTAAAAACTAAAAAAAACTAAAATAATAGAATAGTAAAATTTAAAGCTAGGCTAGTTACTAGGGGTTTCCAACAACTAAAAGGAATAGATTTTAACTAAACGTTCGCCTTAATAGCTATTCCTTTTACTTGGCGGCTTTTATTAGCTTTAGCTACTATTTATAACTAAGAAATTAAATAAATTAACATTATTAGTGTATTCTTTAATAGGATACTTAAAGAAACTATTTTCTTTAACTTTCCTAAAGGGTTTAAAGACTATACTAATTAAGCTTCCTTTAAAACTAAATCTATTTTTAGAAAGCTGGGTTATAACCTTAATATAGATTAGGTTATTTAGTTACAGAAAGCTTTTTATAGTCTGAAATAGTCCTTTAAAGAATAGTAATAGGCCTTATAAGCTTTAGGAAATAAACTAAAATATAATCCTTTAATTTCTAACTCTGCTATTCTCTATAATTTAAATAATAGTATTTTTATTATTACTTATATAAATAATTATCTTTTTATTAGACTAGATAAAGAAGCTATAGCCTAGCTAAAGCTAGCTTTTAATAAAGTCTATACTATAAAAGATAAAGGCCTTGCCTTTTTCTTTTTAAGGGTTTAGATAGTTAAGGATAGAAAAAGAGGCCTTCTTTGGCTTTCTTAGAAATAGTATATTATTAAAGCTATAGAGTTTTTTAACCTTTAAAACTTTAAGCCTATCTAATTACCCTTATAGCCCTTTAATTTAGCTAATAAAACTATTACTAAACTGGATAAAGCTAATACTAAGCTTTTTGAAGCTATTATTAATACTATTATTTACTTAATAATTTATACTTAAATAAATATTAGCTTTCTAGTTTAATAGCTAGCTAAATAATTTTAAAGCCTTTATAAAAAGCACTTAAACGCAGCCTATAACCTATTACAGTATTTAAATAATACCTAGGATCTAGCTAATTAATATACTAGAAAATCTAATTTTATACTTATTAGTTATCACAATAATAATTTTACTAAAGATAAAAAATTAAATAAATTAATTTATAGCTATATTATTATAGTTACTAATAGGCTAATTAACTAAACGTTAAAAAGGGGCTTAACTATCTGTCTTTTTACGCTAAAAGCAGAGTTTATAGCTTTTATAAAAGCTATTAAGGAGATTTAGTAGTTTATTAGCCTATATAAAGAGGTAAATCGATTAATTATATAGCCAATCTCTTTATTTAACAATTATAAAGGTGCTATCTTTACTTTAAATAACTTTACCCTTTATAATCGAATAAAATATATTTTATTGCGTTTTAATTATATTAAGGAATAGGTTAAAAATAGTGTTATTATAGTTAGCTATCTAGAAACCACTAAAATAGTTGCTAATAGGCTTACTAAGCTTTTTCTAAGTCTAAAATTAAAGAATTTTATAAATCTCTTCAATCTTAAGATTTTACTTAAAGTATATATTTAAAGTTTTTACCCTTTTTATAGTTATTAGTTATTTTATAGCTATTAGCTATCTTTATTATTTTCAGCTATATTAACTATCCTTTTTATTCTTATTTTTATTTTAGTTATATTTTTATATCTAAATCCTATATCTATTTTAAAGTTATATAAAATAGTATTTATTTTAGAGGGAGTATTAAAAAGGAGGGCTAAAAAGTAAAGATTTTAGTGTATTTAAGTAACCTTCCTATTCTGGCTAGACCCGGAATTAGGCCTAATACTAGGATTAAGTTCTAGAGGAACTTTAGTGTAAGTTAGGAAATTTCTATTATCTTTAACGATAACAATTAAGCTAAAACCAGCTATCCCGCCTACCTTAACCTCAATATAATGGTTATAATGGCTATTATGAAAAGTCTAACTAAAATGGTTTCCTGTTTGTATGGCTGTAAGTCGATTTAGCCGATTTCCTATATAAATAAATTGTGCGGAAAATAGGAATAGGGCTATAAACCCAATTCTGCCGCTATATTCCTATTATTTAATCAGAGGACTATTATGAAAGATAAAGTATTATTTTACAATCACTTCTATAATCCAGCTGCATGTACATTAAATATTCTATAGCTTTTCAGCTATTAAATTAGTTACAATTCAATTATTTATCTATTATTAACCTAATTAAACTCTTAGTTGTTTCCTTATTACTGTATTATATACAGCTTCCTAGAAGCTGTATATAAATAAGGTTTACTATAACCTTGTTATTTTAATAATATTATTCTCGGTTATTTTACTTAAAATGCAATAACCTTAATATTAACTAGGAAAATAGCTAGCTTTATTAATATAATAATAAAGCTTCCTTAGTAATTAAAACTATTAAAAAGGACTTAGCTGTAGGGAAGAAATTTTAAAATATAAAACCCTTAAATAAGCCAATAAAAGGAACTAAGAAAGTTACCTTTAATTTAATTATAAAAACAATTTACCTAGGAATAAAACTTAAATAAAGTAAAGGGAGGGATAAATAAATCTAAAGAATAATTGCCTTTTTATAAAAAGTATTTAATAATATTAATAAAATACTTAAATTAAAAAGCCTTCAAATAGCAGTACTACTAAAATAACTATAGAATATCCTTAAAGAATACTAAAAGTATAATAAGCTATTTAAAGAAACACTTGATATAAAGCTATTAGAATATAGTTAATAGGATTATATAATTAAGCTTAAAGATAATACTAGCACTACCTTTTATAAAATTTATAATCTAAACGAAAAAGAGCTTAAAAGCCTATGCAATTATCTAGACAATATATTAGCTAAAGGGTATATTTAACCCTTTTTATCGGAAACAGGCTATCCTATTATATTTATACTAAAAAAGAAAGGCAAACTATAGTTAATTATAGACTACCGATAGCTTAATAAAGCCACTATTAAAGATAAAACTCTACTACTATTAATTATAGAATTACAGGATAGACTATATAGGAAAAAGTAATTTACAGCGCTGGATCTTAAAGGCGCTTATAACCTTATCTAAATTAAAGAAAGATATAAATAAATAACTGCCTTTTAAACTAAATATAGCTTATTTAAACACTTAATTATACCTTTCAGTTTTATTAACGCCCTAGTAATATTCTAAAAGATAATTAATAATATATTAAAAGAGTATTTTAATATCTTTATAGTTATTTACTTAAATAATATCTTAATCTTTTTAGATACCTTAAAGAATATAAAGAATATATCTATAAAGTATTACAGATACTATAAAATACTAAACTATTTATAAAACTTAAGAAATGCAAATTCTATATATAAAAAGTCACTTTTTTAAAGTATATTATTACCCTTAAAGAAATTTATATAAATTTATTAAAAGTATAAGCAGTAAAAGACTAGCTTATACCTATAACAGTTAAAGAAGTTTAAAGCTTTTTAAAACTTACTAACCACTATTAATAGTTTATTAAAGGCTATAAAAGTAATATATAGACTATCTATAAATTTACTAAAAGAGATTAAAAGGTTCTATAGGCATTAAATATATAAAGGCCTTTAATAAGCTTAAGCAGCTTATCTTAAAAAAACCTATATTTACTATATTTAATTTATTTAATTTATTTAAAGAAATAGAAGTTAAAATAAATACTTTTAACTTTACTATAAGAGCTTAACTTAATTAAAAAGATAAAAATAGTAAACTATACTTTATTGCCTTTTATTCTTAAGTATTATATAGCGCAGAACTAAATTACTTAATATATAATAAAGAATTCCTCGCTATTATTCTTGCATTTAAAGAATAGCAATACTATTTATTAAAAGGAATATATAAAATTAAAGTATATATTAACTATAAAAATATCGCGTGTTTCGCAATAGTTTAATAACTCTTTAGAAAATAAATTCGCTATATAGAATACTTTTTAAAATTTAACTATATTTGAATTTATTAGAAAGGATCCAAAAATAGATAAATAAATGCATTTAATAAATAAGCTGACTATAATTAAAGAAAGATTAAGTATACTAGGCAGATCTTAAAATAAACCTTTAAAAGATATTATTAATAAATAGCATTTCGAGCTATATATAAAGTATCTAATAATAATACTATAATTTAATATATTAAAAAGCATTATACTATTTAAAATAATAACAGATTCCTAGAAAATATAAAGTTTAATAATAAAGGAATTTAATAATAAAATAGAAAGATTTAAATCCTAGATAAACTTTAAAAAAACATAGTTATAGAAGTCTACTAATATCCAGTATATAAATATAAAGGTATTCGCAAGACCTATAAATAAATATAAAGGTACTCTAAGTTTTAAAGGCTTAAAAAAGTAGTGCAAAATGTTATTTCTCGCTATATAACTTATAAAACAGTTAAAACCTCAAAACATAAACTATACAGCAAACTCTAACCTTTACTAATACTAGGGCGACTATAAGAATTAATCTGATTGGACTTTTTTATTAAACTACTATTATCTATTAAACTAGGATTAAAAATTAAATATAATAGTATTTTAATAATTATAAATTAATTTATTAAATACTTTTACTTTTTTCTATATAAAAAAGCAATAAATACAGAAATATTAGCTTATATATTCTTGTAATTTATTGCAGTTTATATAATTTTAGCTAAAATTATTTTTAATTAAAGATTAACCTTTATACTTAAATTCTAGCAGGCATTTATAAACTAATTAAATATAAATTATAAGTTTAATACTATATATTACCTATAAATAAATAAATAAATAGAATATATTAACTAGATTATTAAAGCCTATTTAAAAGGTTATATTAACTTTAATTAAAATAATTAAATAAAAAGGTTATTAATTATATAAATATCCTAGAACAGTAATATTTTAAAGTTAACTAGACTTAGCCTTATATATATTAACTATAGCTTTATACTAAATATATATAAAGCGCTAAGGAAAGGCCTATATATTAATAAAGTATAAATTAAAGCTAAAAATATAAAGCAGTTATATAAAGAAATATAGGTATACTTTTACTTTATATAAAAAAGAATAAAGAAATACACTAATAAATATAAATTAAAGGGATTAATCTTTAAAGAGGGAGATATAGTCTACTTATACTATTATTTATTAAAAAAAAGACTATAAATATTAAAATAATGCAACTAAGCAATAAATTAAATTTTAAGAAACTTAAACCTTATTTAATTAAAAAGGTTATTTTAAAAGTTATTTATAAACTTATACTATTAAATAATATCTAGATTTACTTAATATTTTACATTTTACTATTTAAAAAGATATTATAAAATAAATTAAAAAACAGATTAATTATAGATTTAATTAAAGTTTTACTAATTAAAGAAAGATATAAAGTTAAAGAAATTAAAGCTATAAAAATAAAAAATAATAAATGTTACTATTTAATAAAATAAAAGAACTATAAAGAAAATATAACTTTTAGGAACTTAAAGAATACTTAAAGTACTTCTAGATAACTCTGTAATAATTTTACTGAAATTTTAGCTTGCTAATAATAGATTAAGCAGCCTAAAAGCAGTCTAATTAATTATATTAGCAGCCTTAAAAAAATATATATTAATAGCAGCCTTTACTTTATAATATTTAGCTTTATCTAGTTTATCTATACTTTTTAACCTAAAATTTATTATCTTTACCCCTCTTATTACTAATACCTCGCGCTAGGTATAAAGGTAAATTAATTGCGCTAAAGCTTTAAAAGATTTGCAATGCAATTCTGCCAACTTAAACTCCGCCTTTTATTCCTGCGCCTTTAATCGCTTATACTTTAAAATAATCTAAAACACTAAAAGAATTAAAAAAATAAAAAAAAATAAAAAAATAAAAAATACTTATAAATATTTACCAGTATTTTAAAGCTATTATAAAAGCGCCCCTATTAAATATACTTTTAATATTAAAATAGTTTATCTATTATTTTATAAATATAATTATAGGAATAATAATATAAATAAAATATAGGTTTAAAACCTAGCTTTTTAATAAAATATGTAAAGGCTAAATGTTAAAAGGTCTTTAAAAAATAAGCCTTTTTAATATAATTTATATTATTAATACTATATATATAAAAACAGAAACAAAAAAGAATATTATATTTATAAAGGGAGGTATAGTATTTATATAAACTAGGTAAGGTTTAGGGATAAAACTACTATAAAAAGGATATTATATTATAACCTAACCCTTTTATAGCTATATAAAGGGTTTAAGGCAATATATACGCCGAAAAAATAATAAAATAACTATTTAATTAAAAAGGATTATTTAGATTACTATAAACTATAGATTATTTAAATTATAGAATATAAGCTAAAGTAATTTAATATAACTATAATCTATATATAATTTAAATATATTCACTATATATCTCTTTTATATATAAAACTAAATAAATTACAATTAGTTAATATAGTTATTTAAATAGTTTTTAATATAATTATTTACCTAAACTACCTGTTTTATAAAATAGTAACTATATTACCTTACTTAATATTTATCCCTAACCTCTCTATTAATATAGACCCTTCGAACCTTAGTTTAACTATTAAGAATTAACCCGGATCATTATATAGAAGGATAAATGCGCTATCTACCTATAAGAAAAACTTTAAAAATAGCAAATATAAAAGTATATAAAGTATAAACCTACCTTAAAAGACAGAGAGATTAATTAAATTATAAAAAAGCTGTATTAAAACCAGTTTAACTTTATTACCTATAAAAAAACCGCTTATAATAAAAAAAGGTAGTATTTACTTTAAAGAACCTTAATTAACTGCAAAATCTACATAAAAAGAGAGGAATCAGGAAACAATTAATATTACCTATAAAAGGGCTATAAAGTAATAATTAATAAATTATATCTCTTAAAATATTAAATAATAAAAGTAATAATAAAAATTTACTATATTTTAAATTAAAGATAATAGTTAAGGGATATTAATTATATATACTAGTAGACAGTAAAGTAATAAGTAATTTTATTATACTTATAACTATAAATCGCTTATAGTTACTTTAAAAAAAGAAAACTAAATTATATTAACTTTATTAAGCAAAAAGAGAAGCTTTTATATATATTAATAAATAGGTTAAGCGAAACACTAATTATTTTAAACTTAAAATCACTAAATGTAAAGGAGTAGTTTTTTGCGATATAGTGAATATTAATAGGTATAATATTATTCTTAGTTATTTTTAGTTAAAGTGCAATAACCTTAATATCGACTAAGAGAACGGCCAGCTTTATTAATACAATAATAAAGCTTCCCTAGTAATTAAAACTATTAAAAAAGACTTAATTGCAGGGCAGAAATCCTAAAATATAAAACCCTTAAATATACTAAAAAAAGGAATTAAAAAGGTTACCTTTAATTTAATTATAGAAATAATCTACTTAAAAGTAAAACTTAAGCAGAGTAAAGGAAAAGATAAAAGAATGTAAAGAGTAATTGCCTTTTTATAGAAAGTATTTAACAATATTAATAAAATACTTAAAATAAAAAGTCTTAAAACAGCAGTATTACTAAAATAGCTGCAGAATATCCTTAAAGAATACTGGAAATATAATAAACTATTTAAGGAAACACTTAATATAAAATTACTAGAATACAGTTAATAGGACTATATAATTAAGCTTAAAGATAATGCAAGTATTACCTTTTATAAAATTTATAATTTAAATAAAAAAAAGCTTAAAAGCCTATATAATTATTTAAATAATATATTAATTAAAGGGTATATTTAACCCTCTTTATTAAAAGTAGGCTATCCTATTATATTTATATTTAAAAAAAGAGGTAAACTATAATTAATTATAAATTACTAATAGCTTAATAAAGCCACTATTAAAAATAAAACTCTACTACTATTAATTATAGAATTATAAAATAGGCTATATAGAAAAAAGTAATTTATAGTACTAAATCTTAAAGGCGCTTATAACTTTATTTAAATTAAAAAAGGATATAAATAAATAACTGCATTTTAAACTAAATATAGTTTATTTAAATACTTAATTATACCTTTTAGCCTTACTAACACCCCTATAACATTTTAAAAGATAATTAATAATATATTAAAAGAGTACTTTAATATCTTTATAGTTATATATTTAAATAATATCCTAATCTTTTTAAATACCTTTAAAGAATATAAAAAATATATTTATAAAGTATTGTAGATACTATAAAATACTAAACTATTTATAAAACTTAAAAAATGCAAATTTTATATATAAAAAGTTACTTTTTTAAAATATATTATTACCTTTTATTACAGTATACGGAATAGCGGGTTAAAGTGATATCTTTATTATACCTTAAATAAGGCAAGAAGCTATAAAAATATGGTTTGGAGGTATAGGACTAAGCTATTATATAAGGACGCATATAATGCTAATAAGTTATTAGAGGGCAGGTTTAGTGCTATAACAGTACCCCCCCCTTTTAAACTTTATTTGCCTTTAAATAGCTATTCTAAGACTATATATATTCTAATCCTCCTATTATATTAATTCTATTATAAATGGCTGCTGTATTGCGGGTCTGGCTAGTCGGTTATCTTCCTTTTCTTAACCTAGGCAGGCGGGCTAGGCTTATTAAGGTTTTTTATATAGTATTTTAAAAAGGCAGCGTCTTATCCTTTAAAGTCTTTCGCGGGTTGCTAGCTTAGTATATAGTGTTTCTAGGCTATATAATAGTATAGGCTATCTTTATTATAGCAGTTAAAGATATTATTAAATTCCTACTTTTCTACTACTTTATTTATTTTGTTATTTCTTTTAAAGATTTATTTTTATATATTTTTATTCTCTCGCTTATTAATAGCGTTTTATCCTAGCAGATATATCTATTAGCCTACTTTATTAACTGCCAGTAGTTTAAAAAAAGAGTTATAAAATATAGGGAAAATGCAGATATAGTTAAAGAGTTTAAGTCGGCAGGCTTAAAGGTATATATTAAGGATTTTATATAAGCTTACCTATTTATTATCTCCTTTTTTTAAGCGGTTTATTTTAAAGTATTTAATCTTTAACTATACCTTTTTACTAACTATAAATTAATATAAATCCTCTTTTAATATATTAGCTGCAGCTTTATATTAGGCAATTAATTATACTATAACGGCTTTTAATTAATTTAGTATTTACTAAAAATGCTTAACTATAGTATTTACTTTATAGAAACTCCTTTTTTAAGTAATAGATAGGTTTAGCGGGTAAGGGTTTAAAGGCTTAACTTTTAAGTATAAGTAAAAGCTATAATTTATAAAGAATAGCGAGGTTCTTATTATTTCGGATATTTAATTATTTTAAGTAAACTTTACAAGTAGCAGCTAATCTATTTAATTATTTTAGTAAAAACTTATAAACTGCTTAAAATACTACTTTACATTTATATTTAGCTGTTTAGTCTTGCTATTAATCTTTAAATAATAGGCTAAAGAATATTTCAAGTAAGTTTTAAGTTATGAAAATAGCTGTTTCTAGAATTTAAATATAAACTAGGTACTTTAATTTAATATAATTATTTCTAAGGCTTTATATAAAGTATAAATGCGCAAAATAAAGGTATTAATAAATTCTTTAATATTAAATATATAGGTAGTAATAAAATAGTATATCTTTATTAAGTGGTATATTACTATAAAGATATTTTTATAGATTAAGCTTTATTAGTTATAGTTAAGTAGTAGTATAATATAATTTACTGAGATATTACTTTAAGCCTAGAATAGTACTAGTAATAATGTTAAGAATTTTAAGGGAATAGATTTATTTAACTTTATTTAAAAGTATAGGTTATAACCTTTAATAAAAGTATTAATATTAGTTAATATTTGCAGCTATTAATATATATAATTAAAGAGGTTTAGCATTTTTATTTATCTTAGGTATCCTTTTAGCTTAAAAGAGTATATTTAATATATAACTTATATCTTTACTTTATTTATTAGCAGGAGGAAAAGTTATTCCTAGTAATATATTTAATTACTGCAGATTTAAAAGTTTTATATAGTTACTTTTAAATCACTTTAAATACTTTTAGGCTATTATTAAATAGCTAGGTTTTAAAGCGCCTGCATTATAATACTCGCTATATTTAATATTTTATAGGCTTTATTAATTATTCCGTTAATTAATATCTTTAAGTTTAGAATTAAAATACCAGTTATTATAGTAAAAAGGTTTTTATTATTTATACTTCCTGTAATATCGATATAGGTATAGGGGTTAAAGCGGCTTTCCAGGAATAAAGTTCTTTTTCTTTTTTTAATTAGCTATTATTTTAATTTAACTTTACTAAAATATCTTAAAATCTCTTGTTTAATGCATTAAGCTTTACTGCTTTTAACCTAGGCTAATAAATAATCCAGAAATTATACTAAAATAGGAATTTAGACTAATAGATTTATCTTTAATTTAATACTTTAGTAATTATAAAGTATTTTAGGTTTTTATAGTTTATAATAATTTTAAATTTTATTTTCTATACTTTAAAGCTTAAAGCGCTATTCTTTTAATAATTTAATAATAGCTAGCAGTTTTTTATTATAAATTTTATAATTATATTTTACAGGTAAATACTTTAATAAAAAATATATTACTAATTGCAGGATATTATTTTTATTATACTAAAAGAGAATATTATTAAATACCTAGTTTAAAGTATTTATTTCCAGGGTTATCTTTTTATTATAGTTAAAAAAGGCAAGGATTAAGGCAGTTATAAATTAGGTTTTAAAGCAGTTAAATGCAGTAGTATAGAGTTTTATTTAATTCTATAATATATCTTTTTTTAAAAGGTTATTTAAAGGTTTACAGATATTAAAGAAGTCTTTAATAAACTACTAATAGAAATTCGCAAAGCTTAGGAAATATTAAAGTTTACAGAGGTTTAAGGGTCCCTTTTAACTTACAATCGCAGCTATTTTCTTAAAGTTTATTTTAATGCTATTACTTATAATAATTAAGCTAATATACTTTATTTTTATTATTTTAAATTTACATTTTTTAATATTAATTTAAAGACCTATATTAATTAATCTATCTATAACTTCTTATATATATTATTAATATTCCTTTTATATAGCCAAATAGACTAAAATATTATTAAAGTAGGCTATATAGGTTTTATTAAGTAAATTGTATAAGGTATAGTTAATATAGTATTAGAAAGAGGCTAGGGTATTATAAAGGCTAAAAGGTATAATAAAGGTTTTAAATAGCCTAAACTAGGTTATAAAAGCTGTCTTTTATTTATATCCCTCTGCAATTTTAAGTTTATTAAAAGCGGCTATTATATTTAGCTTAATATAAAATTTAATATTATATAGAGTATTTAATATTTCTTAAATTAGCAGTAATAGGTAGCGATTTTTTATAGTAATATTATTAAAGCTTTAATAGTTTTAATAAATATAAATGCCCCCTTTAAATTTTACAGTAAAAAGCAGGGGGGCAGTATATCTTACTCTAGATTCTTTAATAAATCCTTTAACTAGGTTTTTGTTTAGCTATCTTTTTATAACTTAAAGTTCGCTTAGTAATATTAAGCAGTTTTTTTAATATAGTAGTTCCTTTTTTAATAAAAGCTTAATTTTATAGTTTTATAATCTTTTAAAGGGAAGCTTATTTACTAGTTATAAAAAAAAGCTAATAATTCTATTTTATAGTTAATTAAAAAGTTTCTTTTAAATATTACTTTCTATTAGTTTTAGCTTTACTTTTATAAATTTATTAATATTAAACTTTAATATCCTTTAAAAGTGCTTTCTGCTATAGCAGTATATAAGGAATTTATAGAAAGCTTAAAGGAATAGTATTTATACTGCTATAAAGCTGCCTTATCTTTATAATATATTTATAAAGGTATCTTTATTAAGCTTTAATAGTTAATATACTTTATATTCCTACTTTTATATATTTTCTGCTAAGTCTACTTAAATTAATTTTATATATTAGGCAGATAAGTCTTTATAGAATTAAATAAATAATATTATAGCAGATATTCGGATATTTATTAAGTTAGGTTATTTATATAGCGCTATTGCTAAAGGCTTATTAGGTATTAGTATACTTAGCTTAAAGAGTTATATTAGGTTGCGTTAAGGTAGATATTAATAGTTACTGGCTATAGGTATTATTAAAACTAGTATTAAGGGCTTATTTAATATTATTTATACTTTAGTCTTTAATTCTTTATAGTTATTAGGTTAATAAATGCAATAGTGATTTTGCTTTAGTATTAATATAAGGTTAATATATAAGTCCCTTTTTCTTTATTAAGGCGTTATCTCTTTTGATATACTTTTAATATAAGCTTAGAATTTAACTTTCTTTTTAACCTTTTTTCTTATCCTTTTTAATATATTATTTTATTTTTTACTAATAGTATAAAGTATTGACTTTAAGGGTTTATTTAAGATATTAATGTTATATAAAATAGTTATTAGGCTAAGGATTATTAATGCAGTGCAGGTTTAAGGGCAATAATTTATTAAATAGTATTGTAAGTTAAAGGTAACTATTAATATAAGTTAGTTAATATTAAGATTATATTGCTATAGCTATAGTATATTAAAGATAAAGGGGTTTTAATTTAAGAGATTAGTAATAAAAAATATATATAGCTCTCTATATTCCTTTATTTTTATATTTAAGATTATATAATTAGTAAGCTGTATTGCTGCTTTACTATTAGTTAAAATAAGGCTTTTTAGTTTAGGTAATTATATTATTGGGATTTAGGATTTTTAGAGAAAATGCTAGTCTATAAAGCTTTATATTAAGCAGCTATTATTAATAAAGGTTAGTATAGTTACTGATAAATGCATAAGGAATAATATAATATAAATAAATAGTAATTTACTATTTATAATATTTAAAATTAATAGTTTATTATTAATAATAATCTATTATATTTATAAAGGTATTAGATTTATAGGCTATTTTAATATTTTATTACACTTTTTAATGCAATATTATTAAAAAGCTAGTCTTTTTTTTGCCTTTTTATATTAAAAGTTATATTTTTATAGGCGAGTATATTACTAGAGGTAACTAATCCTTTAATAAAGCTAGTTTTATTAATATAGTATAAGAATAGGTTTTTATAGTATAATAGGTTATTTCTTTAAGCTAAAAAATACTGGTATTGCAGGAATTAAAGAGTAGGAATTTATAATACTAATATACCTTTTCCCTGGCTTAAGATATATACCCTGCCTTAAAGCGCTATAGTACTATTACTTTAATATATTCTATATTTTAAAAAGCCGCTACTATATCCCTATAAGGTTTAAAGTTTTATAATATTAACTTTCTACTTTTTTATATAATTATTAACTGTATATTAGCTGCTATAATAATAGTATAGGTTATAGAGTTATTAGTATTCTTTGCATTATAAGGTAAGGGATATAGTATTTAACTATATAGGATTGCCTGCATTTTTTTACTTTAAAGGGTTTAGTTTATTTTAAGGCAGGGCTTATTAAAGAGTATAATTACTATTTAGCTTTTTAAACTTATAGTTGCCTTTAAGTTTAGTGTAATAGGCCTGCTTTTTAAAGTTATTATAAACTTTTTAATTAAAAGTTCTTTAAATAGACTAGTTATTTTTATTTATAGGCTTATTACTTTTATTAATAAAGGCGGCGGCTATCTCTTTAAATACTTTAAGGTAAAGGGTATTAACCTTTTAGGTATTGGTTTTACTGGCTTAGGCTGCTAGTTTATAGAATTTAGTAATAAAGTTTTAAAATAGTTTATTTATTATATAATAGGTATTAAACTTTTAGGCAGTAGATTATAAAAGGTTAAGAGTTTTATACTATAAGTCTAGGAATTTAATAAAAGTTTTACTATTTCCCTATTCCTATATTATATAGTTATCCTTTTTTATTATAATATAGTTAAATGCCTTTTATATTAAATTATAAGTATTACTATCCAGTTAACTGCTAATATAAAGGATATATTTATAAAGGGTATTAAAGTACTTGGCATTAATTATAATATTATATAATATAATAAAATACTAATTTATATACTTTTACTAATAGGTTTTTATATCTTTATTTTTAATATTAAATTTATCTTTAAAGTTATTAGTTTAATGCTTAGGGATATTATTATTTTTAACTTTAATAAACTTATTAATTATATTACTTTAGCTTTAGACTTTATATTAAGCAAGCTTTAGGTTTTTAATAATAATAGTATTTTTAGCCTCTTTTTATTTTAAGGCTATATTAAAGTTATACTTTTAGTTTTAAAAGTAGTTAAAGATAATATTAAAAAACTATTTAAGTTTTAGTGCTTAAAGTTATAGGGTTAGGTTATAATTGTTATTATAAGCTTTTAAAATAGTATAGATATAAAGCTGGTCGCAGAAGTAATTGGCAAGCCTTGCTTTTTAATTAAGGTCCCCCTTTATACCTTTTATTTTTACTTTAGTATTCTTGGGTTAAATGTAAGCTAGGGAATCGGGTATAGGCTAAAGAGTTAGGCTAAAGTGTATTCTTTACTGTAAGGATATAGGCTTTTAGGCTTAAGGTCTCGCTATAGTCGGGGATTAGTGAATTTCCTGTAAAATATAGGGCTTTTTATAGTATTGCGACTAGGCTATTAGCGACTTTATTAATTCTTCTCGGGCAGGGTTAAAGGCTAAAGGTAATAGCGCAGTCGTTATAGGAAGGCATAAACTATTACAGTATATAAAATAGCGGGTTAAGGTAATATCTTTATTATACCTTAAATAAAGCAAAAAGCTATAAAAATATAGTTTAAAGGTATAGGACTAAGCTATTATATAAGAATGTATATAATACTAATAAGTTATTAAAGGGCAGGTTTGGTGCTGTGATACCTTTAAAGAAATTTATATAAATCTATTAAAAGTGTAAGCAGTAAAAGACTGGCCTATACCTATAATAGTTAAAGAAGTCTAAAGCTTTTTAAAATTTATTAACTACTATTAATAATTTATTAAAAACTATAAAAGTATTATATAAACTCTTTATAAATTTACTAAAAAAGATTAAAAGTTTTTATAAGTATTAAATATATAAAAAGCCTTTAATAAACTTAAATAGCTTATCTTAAAAAAACCTATATTTATTATATTTAACTTATTTAAAGAAATAGAAGTTAAAATAAATACTTTTAACTTTACTATAAAAGTTTAATTTAATTAAAAGGATAAAAACAGTAAACTATACTTTATTGCCTTTTATTCTTAAACACTATATAATATAAAACTAAACTACTTAATATATAATAAAGAATTCTTTACTATTATTCTTATATTTAAAAAATAGTAATACCACCTATTAAAAAGAATATATAAAGTTAAAGTATATATTAAGTATAAAAATATTATATATTTCGCAATAGTTTAATAACTCTTTAAAAGGCAGATCCGCTATATAGAATACCTTTTAGAATTTAACTATATCTTAATTTACTAGAAAAGATTTAAGAATAGATAAGCAAATGCACTTAACAGATAAGTTAACTATAATTAGGGAAACATTAAGTATACTAGGCAGATTTTAAAATAAACCCTTAAAAATATTACTAATAAATAGCACTTTAAGCTATATATAAGGTATTTAATAATAATACTATACTTTAATGCATTAAAAAATACTATACTACTTAAAATAACAATAAATTCCTAAAAGATATAAAGTTTAACGAAAAGAAAACTTAATAATAAAATAGAAAGATTTAAATTTTAAATAAACTCTAGAAAAATATAGTTATAAAAGTTTATTAATATTTAGTATATAAATATAAAAGTATTTATAAGACTTGCAAATAAATATAAAGGTATTTTAAGTTTTAAAGGCTTAAAAAAGTAATATAAAATATTATTTTCTACTATATAACTTATAAAATAGTTAAACTATTAAAATATAAACTATACAGTAAGCTTTAACTTTTACTAGTATTGGAATAACTATAAGAATTAATTTTATTAGACTTTATTATTAAACTATTATTATTTATTAAATTAAAATTAAAGATTAAATATAATAATATTTTAATAATTATAGATTAATTTATTAAATACTTTTACTTCCTTTTATATAAAAAAGCAATAAATATAAAAATATTAATTTATATATTTTTGCAATTTGTTATAACTAAGTATATAATTCCAGCCAAAATTATTTTTAACTGAGGATTAACCTTTATATTTAAATTCTAGTAAATATTTATAAATTAATTAAGCATAAACTATAAACTTAGCATTATATACTACCTATAAATAAATAAATAAATAAAATGCATTAACTAAGTTATTAAAGCTTATTTAAAAAGTTATATTAACTTTAACTAAAACAATTAAGTAAAGAAATTATTAATTATATAAATATCTTATAATAGTAATATTTTAAAGTTAACTGGACTTAGCTTTATATATATTAACTATAGTTTTACATTAAATATATATAAAGCGCTAAAAAAAGGCCTATATATCGATAAAGTATAAATTAAAGCTAAAGATATAAAGTAGTTATATAAAAAAATATAGGTATACCTTTACTTTATATAAAAAAGAATAAAGAAGTATACCGATAAATATAAATTAAAGGGATTAATTTTTAAAGAGGGAGATATAGTTTACCTATACTAATATTTATTAAAAAAAAAGACTGTAAATATTAAAATAATACAATTAAGCAATAAATTAAATTTTAAAAAACTTAAACTTTATTTAATTAAAAAAGTTATTTTAAAAGTTACTTATAAATTTATACTACTAAACAGTATTTAAATTTACTTAATATTTTATATTTTACTATTTAAGAAAGTATTATAAAATAAATTAGAAAATACACTAATTATAGACTAAATTAAAGTTTTAATAGTTAAAAAAATATAAAGTTAAGGAAATTAAAGCTATAAAAATAGAAAAATAATAAACGCTAGTATTTAGTAAAATAAAAGAGCTATAGAGAGGAATATAACTCCTAGGAACTTAAAGAATACTTTAAGCACTTTTAAATAACTCTGCAATAATTCCACTAAAATCTTAACTTACTAATAACAGATTAAGTAGCCTAAAAGCAGTCTAATTAATTATATCGGCAGTCTTAAAAGAATATATATTAATAGCAGCCTCTACTTTATAATATTTAACTTTATCTAGTTTATCTATACTTTTTAACTTAAAATTTATTATCTTTACTCCTTTTATTATTAATACTTTATACTAAGTATAAAGGCGAGTTAATTGCGCTAAAGCTTTAAAAGATTTGTAATGCAATTCTATTAATTTAAGCTCTGCCTTTTATTCCTGCGCCTTTAATTGCTTATACTTTAAAGTAATTTAAGATATTAAATAAATTAAAAAAAAAGAAAAGATAATAAAAAAGATAAAAACACTTATAAGTATTTACTAGTACTTTAAAACTATTATAAAAGCGCCCCTATTAAACGCACTTTTAATATTAAAATACTTTATTTATTATCTTATAAGTATAACTATAGGAATAATAATATAAATAAAGTATAGTTTTAAAACTTAGTTTTTTAATAAAAAACGTAAAAGCTAAATACTAAAAGGTCTTCAAAAAAGAAGCCTTTTTAATATAATTTATATTATTAGTACTATATATATAAAAAGGAAAAAGAAAAAAGAATATTATATTTATAAAAGGAGGCATAATACTTATATAAGACAGGCAAAGTTTTAGGGATAAAACTACTAAAAAAGGGATATTATATTATAACCTAACCCTTTTATAGCTATATAAAGGGTCTAAGGCGGTATATACCCTGGAAAAATAATAAAATAACTATTTAATTAGGAAGGATTACTTAAATTACTGTAAACTATAAATTACTTGGATTATAAAATATAAATTAAAGTAATTTAATATAACTATAATCTATATATAATCTAAATATATTCACTATATATCTCCTTTATATATAAAACTAGATAAGTTATAATTATTTAATATAGTTACTTAAATAGTCATTAATATAATTATTTACCTAAACCACCTATTTTATAAAATAATAACTATATTACCCTGCTTAGTATTTATCTTTAACCTCTCTATTAATATAAACCCTGCGAACCTTGGTTTAACTGTTAAGAATTAACCCAGATTATTACAATTAAGCTATTTTAAGTTAATATATATAAAGCTATAGGTTTATCTTTAATTCCTTATTCTATTACCTAGTTATTATATTGCTTTTTTATAGTAATATTATTATTTTAATAAATTTTATAGATTTTTTAATTAAATTATTAACTAATATATATCTTAAAGTTCTTTAATAATTTAAAGATACTATTAGTATTTAAAAAATTTATTAAATAGCTAAAAAGTATCTTTATATATTTATCTTTAATTAATAGTATATATCCCTTTCTATTATATCCTATTAGTATAATAAAGATATTAATATAGATTTGCTAGAATAAGTGTTAAGTTTAGGTTTAAAAACTTTTACGTAAAATAATTTAAATAGCTTTATTAATAGAATAGCTTTATACTTTATTTTAACTAATCCTTTAATTTTCGACTTAATTGTCTAGTAAACTAGCTGTTTAAAAGTATTAGATTTTAAATAACCTAGCCATTTATACTAAGTTATAGCATTATTAATAGCAGTAGGTTTAGGTTTTGCGGATAATATGAAATTTAATATATTAATTTCCTGATTATTATTTCTTAATGCTTTAGAAAGCTTATTAAATTTAATAACAGGAATTTAATACTATTAATATATATAAAAGATTATTCTTTTATTTATTAAAACTTTGCTAGTAAATAAATTCTAGCTATATCCTCTCTTTAAAAATAGGTCTAGTAAGGCTATATTTATATAGAAGTTAGGAGTATATATAACGTTTAATAGTTTAAAACTGGCTTTAAGACCGATTTTTATAATAATATTGCTATATCTTTAAATCTTAGGATATATATTCCCTTTATATAATAATTCTAATACTAGTTAAAAGGTATTTTCAATAAATCTATCTTTATTATTGCAGATATAAAAGCTTAACCTGGAATCTAGGATAAATAAGTCTTTTAACAGATAAGTAGCTATCGCGAATAATACTTCTATTATTTCCGATAAGGTTAATGGTGGTTTTAATGTAAAGGAAGCGCTTAAAATAACTGGTTTTTTTTATTTTTCTTGTTTTTCCTGTTGTTTTAAGTCTTCTTTAGCTAAAGACTTTAACTTTTTAACTTATACTCTAGTCCTATTAATATATTCTTTAAGTTTACTATTTTCAAGCTTTTTATTAATTTTTTATTATATTTAAGCGTTTACAGCCTAGCTTAACAGTTAAATTAACTTAATAAAATAGTAATAGGCGGAATATTAATGATTTTGGCTATAGAGATATTAGGAATTTGTGTTTAACCTGTTTTTCGATAAAGGAGTAGGTTTTTCTCCCTGGAATACAGGAAATACTCCTTTAAGTGTATTTATCTTTAACCTATATTAATAATCGAAGACTTGGCTAATGAAAATAGTATTGTATTTATCCTGCTATTTATTATCGGATTTTATTAATCTTTTCTTTTCGATTTTACTAATCTAATTGCTTGCGAAAATTGGGTTGATCTTTTAGATAACATTTAAGAGATCTCGAGTTGGTTAGAGGTTTTTAGTCTTTGGCAGGTCGGCCTTAATAGCTTCTTCAAGTGCTATCTGCCAACAGCTTAGCTAATCTTGAATTTTCGTTTATTTAATGCCTTTAAGGGCTTTTAGATAAGCTTGCTTTGCTTTATCCTATATAGCCTAATTGTTCGGCTTAAGTTAGTCTTTAAGAGCTTAAAGTTGTTTAGGGACTGTTGCTTTCTTTAAGATTATATAGTTCCAGGGATTAACTATCTTTTAAATTTAGATTATAAGCTTTCTTAGAGCTTTAAACCGATTACTATACTGCTTATATTAGAAATTGTATTCTTCCTTAAGGAGCTTAAGCTTATATAATTCTTTAGCATTAAGATTAGTAATGTTTATTGCTTCTGGCCAGATTATTTAGGGAGTAAAAGCCTTAGGCTTAATAACTATAGGCTTATTGCTAGTATCCGGATTAATGTATTTCTAAACGTTATAGCTAATAGCTAGTTGTTTAATAGAGTTAATTTAAAGATCTTAATTGCTTGGTCCTTTTAGGATAACCCAGGAAGAGGTTGACGTTATATTAATAGTGTTGTTATTGCAAAGTGGAAGCTATATAGAAAACCTAATACAGACCGGGCTTATAACTATCAATCACAGATTAACAGTATAAGGGCTTATTAACGAATGCATAAAATGATATAATTCGACACTCTTGCTTATCCCAAGTTAGGTGGGAAAAGCGGCTGCTTAAATATATGAAAACTTGCTAATTAATTGATTATGACTATCCGGATCTAGGAAATCTAGGAAATCTGACTGTCATGATATCGTCATTGACTTACAGATCCGGCTGTTATTGCAAGCTAGTTAGGAATTAAGGAATGTGCGTTGGAATGAAGGAATGTGTCATGTTGTGGAATGTGCCGTGATGTGGAATAATCCGTTACTGAGGTTGACATCTAGACTCCTGGGATTTTCGGAGATAAGAAGTCCATACGCCAGAAACCTGAAAGCAAAAGCAAGTTCCCTTTCCAGAAACCCTTTCAAGCTTATTTGTAGGAGTACCCCGGGTGTCGAAAATTTGGAGCTTGTAAGAAGTGAAACATTACCATTCAACAGCACAAGTGTGTGCAGACAGGCACTGCAGCAGAGCGGTGTATATGACGTCCTTATAAGGCTTTCCGTATCAAGCTGTATGCCGCTGCCAGAAAATTTAGCCTAGAAAGACAGAAATCCGTTGAAACCTGCAGAACATTGTAGCTATAAATACGAAGTAGATTTGTTATCATATATATTTACCCATGGGCTCACCCTTTTGGGGCCAACTTTTGCGGGGTGACCATGCGGCGAAAGCCGGCTCCCAGAAAGGGTGAGCCTATGGGTAAATAGAGATATATGTGTGTGTAAATCGTAATTCTCGATTTGTATATGAACTAATACTCCGTATACAGAAAAGTATGCGTTTCCCTGGCTGTACTCCGTACCTATCGGGGCGGGGCGGTTGGTATTCAACGGGTCGCACCGCCACTAAACGGCCCGCTCACCAGACCTCGGTGACCTCGGTAAGCTCGGTGAAGATTGAAGCCAGGTGGACGCTCCACATACTACTAGTATGAGATTCAACTTCATCTCACCTCCACTCAACTCTCTCCCAGGGGCCACAATGTCGCCCAAACGGAGCGAGAAAGCTCCTCACGACACCAGCAGCAAAAATGCGGCAACCTCCAACCCTTCTATGATCAAAGGCGCGTCCCTTCTCATCGTCCTCCAACTCGTCTCGCGGCTCATCACCTTCGTTGCCAATCAGCTTCTCCTGCGCTTTCTCACCGCGCCTCTCCTCGGATTGTCTACCCAGCTTGAGGTCTATTATCTCTCGATCCTTTTTTTTGCTCGAGAGAGCTTGCGCGTGGCCATACAGCGCCAGGGCGTTTCAGGCACAGGCACAAATGACCATGGAGAAAGGGATCCTCAAGATGCTTCGCGACGAGAGGGTCAGGCCGTGGTAAATCTGGGATATCTTGCCATTGGGCTTGGGAGCATTGTCAGTGTTGTTTTAGGATGGATGTACCTTGCATCTGCTGCCACTGCGACTCTTGGGACGCCCTTCTTAGTCAAATCGCTGTGGCTCTATGGCATTGCAGCGGTGATTGAGCTCTTATCAGAACCATGCTTTGTCCTGATGCAGACCCGGCTCCTGTTCGGTACACGAGCTGCTGCTGAGTCCATAGCCACCTTTCTCCGCTGCATTGTCGTCTTTGGCTCTGCAGTATGGGCATCCAGGGCCCAAATTGACTTGGGGGTCCTCCCCTTTGCGCTTGGCCAGCTCTCATACGGCGTCTCACTCCTCTTCGTTTATCTCTACTCTGGCCATCGCCTTGCCTCAAATACGGGCTTCTCAATCCTCCCCAAGCCCCTAAAGGGTGCCGAATTCTTGTCATCCTACTTCTACAAACCAACCATCAGCCTCGCTGGCAGTATGATGGCCCAAAGCGTCGTCAAGCACCTTCTCACCCAAGGCGACACCTTTCTCATCTCCCTCCTCTCCACCCCGGAAGTCCAAGGGGTGTACGCCCTCGCCAACAACTACGGAAGTCTGCTGGCCCGCCTGCTCTTCCAGCCCGTTGAGGAAAGCAGCCGAAGCTACTTCTCCCGTCTTCTATCCGCTGGTGACAAGCCATATTTTGGACAGCAGCCGTCACCCGCAATAAAAGAAGCCAAACGTAACTTGCACACAATTCTCCGATTGTATTTTCTCCTCTCTGCCATCATTGTCAGCATTGGACATTTTGCTGCCCCTCCGCTCTTGTCGATCGTCGCAGGAAAGCAATGGACAGGCTCAGGGGCAGGCCATGTTTTGGGCACGTACTGTTTCTACATCCCTTTCCTCGGCCTTAATGGCATTACTGAGGCATTTGTCGCGTCTGTTGCCTCGGAATCCGAGGTGCACCGTCAATCAGTATGGATGGGTGCATTTTCCGTTGCATTTGCCGCTTCAGCGTTCCTCTTCATGCGTGTGTTGCCGCTCGGAGCTGAGGGTCTCGTTTATGCAAACAGCATCAACATGCTGTGCCGTATCGTTTGGAGCGGCATCTTCATTACAAGCTTCTTCAAAAGGCACGGCATTGACTTCGCACCAATGACACTACTTCCTAGGACTACTATTGCTGTGTCACTATCAACCTTGGGTCTCTTGCGTTGGTTCAACATCCTGGACGAGGCCCAAGATCGCCCTATTGCAACATTGATAAAAATTGCCGGCGCTGCCATTCAATTATTACTTCTTATGTATGTCAACATTTTCTACATGCTTCATACATTTACCTTTTTTTTTTGGAACCATCCATCTAACGCCCTTGACAGTGCATTCCTGGAGCGAAAACTTCTTCTCGAATGCTTCCATACCATCCGTGGCCGGAAAGCAGCTAAACAACAGTAACAGAAACAAGGCAACGCGCCGATACATCATCAATTAAACAATTAATCGAAAGTAATCTTGGTAGCCTTCTGGTTCGAATCAACGTCCTTGAAGAAGGCGCCGTACATGTCGTGAGTCTTCTTCTTAACGACGGTGCCAAACTTGAGTAGCTCGTCTGGAACAGGCTGGTTGGCGCCCTTAAGGATGTTGATCAAACTGTTTTACCCATGTCAGTCATCATGATGCGTCTCATCTACCTGAGGTGACTACTTACGAGCCTGAGTGCGCCTTGTCCTGGATTGTGAAAAGTGTAATCGCCTCGCCCAACTTGCCAGCTCGGCCAGTTCGTCCGATGCGGTGGACGTAATCTTCAATCGTAAGGGGGAACTAGAAAGGCATGTTAGATGCTGGGCTGTGGTGTTACGTTCCATAGTCTGAGATTGACATACCGTGACATTGACAACCAGCTTCACCTCGGGGATATCCAATCCTCGAGCCGCCACATCCGTAGCAACCAATACTGGGGTATTTCCCGATTTGAAAGCCTCCAGACTTCGAGTTCGCTGTTCCTGCTTCAAGTCTCCGTGAATGCCGCCCACGCGAATGCCCTTGCGGCTGAGGAAGCCCTCCACACGCGTAGCCTCCTTCTTGTACAAGCAGAAAACCAGGATGCGGTCGTCCTTTTGCTTGCCCTGTTGGTGCTGCTTGATGATCTGTAGCAGGCGGAACTCCTTGTCCCTGGATTCCACAACCTCGACCTTTTGCGCGATGCGTGTATTGGCCTGCAGCTCAACCGAGCCGTTTTCTGTCTCCTTGCCGTGAGATCCAATGGTAATCTTGACAGGATCAACCATGAAAGTTGAAGCAAGGCTTTGCACGGAGTATGGCCATGTAGCCGTGAACATGAGCGTCTGGCGCTCCTCCCGCGCGTGGCAGGCACCGAGGATCTGCTTGATATCTTCTTCGAAACCCTTGTCCAACATGCGATCGGCCTCATCCAATACCGCGAAGCGGCAGCCGCTTAGGTCGACGGTGCCGTCAGACATGAAATCCTTCAATCGACCGGGCGTAGCCACGATGATATCAGAGCCCCTGTTCAACAGCGCCCGCTGGTCGTCCTTGGAGGAGCCACCGAAGAGGCAGACGCACTTGAGGTTAATTTGGGCAGCCAGGCGGGCCATTTGCTCGTGCGTCTGCATGGCCAGCTCTCGTGTAGGGGAGACAACCACGGCCTTGACTCCCTTCTTCTTGATTACTGAGATAGCCTCAACGCAAGGCAGGGCGAAGGCCATGGTCTTGCCGGAACCGGTCTCGGCAACACCTACAACGTCACGTCCCGACAGAGTCGATGGCCAAGAAGCAGCCTGGATAGGAGTAGGGGCCTTGTAGGTGGCAAAAGGCGAAGGCTTCTTCTCGAGGAGGTTAGTAGAAGGGAGGTGGTGGAATTCGGTGACGGGCCGGAGCTTGCCAGTGGTATTCCTGGGATCGGCAATGACGATCTGATTCTGGGACATGTAGTCGTCGATTTCAGCCTGTGGAACGTTGGAGAGGCTCATGGTCTGAACGTATTCGCGCACAGTGGACTCCTGCTCAGATGTCGTAGCCTTGTTCTTGTTTTTCTTGTCCTTCTTGGACTTTTTCTTGTCCTCGGCAGGCTTAGCTTCTTCCTCGACATTGGCGCCTTCTTCTTGTTCGGGCTTCTCCTCCTCCTTTTCTGGCTGTTTTTCAGATTCCTGTTCCTCCTCTTCTTGTTGTGACTCCTTTAGCTTCTTCTCCTTCTTCTCTTTCTTCTCCTTCTTATCTTTCTTCTTTTCTTTCTGGCTCTCCTTGTCGGCGGTTTCCTCTACAGCGGTTTCGATCTTGTCATCGCCGTTGGTAGTCTCGGTCTCCTCCAGCTTGCGCTTCTTATCCTTCTTATCCTTCTTGTCCTTCTTCTTTTCTTTCTTCTCCTTCTTCAACTGGGCCCTCTCGGCATCGTCACTGGCAGAATCGGTCTTCGACTTCTTAGCAGGGCGATGCTCGGCGCCATTAGCCTCGCTCTCAGGGCGCGCGTGCTTCGTAGCCGCCATTGCAACAGATTCTTGCTGCCGTTTGTGTACCTGTGTTGGGATTATAGGTAGAGCGAGATCCGGCTTATCGTTCGTTCTTGATGTCCGGCGCAACAAGAAGATCGATTTTACGGCACAAAAAATGGCAGTGGGTCTAGGCGGTAAAAAAAAACGTCGGAACTTCAAGAAAATTTTCGTTATCGATAACGGCTGTAGCGGGCCCCCACCAAATTCCCCCCACCTTGAACGCTTTCCAAACCCCAACCCTAGCAGGGATCAGCTCTTAACCATTATTTTCGGAGCAGATATCACAAATCGTGAAAGGCTTCCGTAGCTCAGTTGGTTAGAGCTTCGTACTAATACTCTGGCTTCGGCTTCAGTCTTGGTAATGCGAAGGTCGCAGGTTCAAGCCCTGCCGGGAGCAAATTGTCTCACCACGCCGTTCACGATTTCTTTTTGCATCTTCACGTTGTTGATATCGTTACTTTGGGATTGTAGGATTTTGGTGGTGTTGAGTCGAGGGCTTTGTCCACATAATGAATGAGTAGGCATGTTTCAGTTGTCTTTTTAATGACCTTTTCCATGTGTAGCCTCTGTAAACTGCTGGCTTCAAGTATCCTCTCAATGACATAACTTCACAACAGAGTTACACTCGAGTAATGCCAACAGATAATCTATGAGTTTGCCATGTGCTTGTGCTTGCTCCCTGATTCCAATATGGATTCCGTTTCTCGGACCTCATGTCACCCCGTCCTACTAGAGCTGCGTGTCCATATACCTGGCAGTCCACAACTTGCCTCGCCTGACCCTGATCTGGCTTATAAGATGTTGTTTGCTCGATCCTCAAGACCCAACTCTCTCGCAGGCTATGCGCCTTGCCGTTCCTATTACGATACCTCATTAGAAAATTGTCGCCCTTTTCAGTGCTAGATATCACTGTCTTTGGTAGTGCAAATAGTTGTCGTCTGCGGCAAGGCGAGCAGCAGAGCATGACTACCTCGTGGCGTTATGGCCTACAAGTGTGGGCTATTTCTTTCTCAGAAATCAAGCTTGAATCGTGAATCCACATGCCTCATAAAAATACGTTTTTACGATCAAGATGGGCACCTGTCAGAGCCAGGGGAATCCGGATCTGTACGGCTTGGGAATCCGACTTGGATTCTACTTCCAGTGGTTCGGGCAAATCTTGATCGAGTACGTGGACGAGGCAGACGTATCCGATATCCGCCTACTCGGGCTGCTCCTCTCCGGCGCTGTAATCCTCAGTCTGATCATCCGAGCTGCCGAAGAACATATTCAACCAACCGACATGTACATTATCCTCCTCCTCGCTGCGGGCACTTACATCTTCCTCATTCCGATCCATATCTGGCGCGTCTTGACGTGCTGCACCCCGGCATGGGATCCTCTGAGATGGACGAGAGACGTTGAAATGCCCATTTATGACTATGGAAACTCGGTGCTGCTCCTGACCATAGCATCTCTTGGGGTTTGGTGCTTTACAACCTATATGCCGATGAAGAGGCGGGACTGCAGCGAGTATGGCTTCTTATTTACTAAGATCAGATTGGATAATGCGGCGTTTATGGTGATCAACGTGGTGCTATATATGTTCATCATTCTGGCTTGTGTCGGCACGCTTCTTCACAAGATGGGCTTTTTGGATAGCCAACTACCCCGGAGTCACCGGCGGCGGTGGAGGAGAAGAAGAAGAAGAAGAAGAGGGAGGGTCAGGTCAGAACCTTAAAGGCTTCCATCAACAAGTTACTCTAATATCTGACAAGAAGCTGTCAGTAAGGAGCGAAAGGACTTTCTTCGTGTCATGCGTGGCATCTCGAGCATCACTGTCTATGGCCTGCAAATAGCAGCTATAGAACTCACCATCGACTGGAACCACTTTGACAACGTCAATGCCATTAACACGAGCGCGCAGACGATTCCGCTATTAACCAGTATCGGAATTATCCTACGCATCATACTCACACATTACCACGCCGACGCCAATCCAGAAGAACCGCCTGCGATCGACATGCCTGAAACGGCTGCTCCAAATCCCCCGCCCCCAGATCCTCCAGCACCAGCACTAGCACCAGCACCAGGGAGTCCTGAGTTTGGCACATATGAGTATTGGCTTAGGAGAATGGAGCAAGCGAATCGAGAGGCGGCAGCGGAAGCGGCAGCTCGAGCGGCGCGGGAGGCCCAAGCACCGATGCAAGAGCCGGCTCAGGCGTACAGAAGATATGGTGGGACAGATGTGTTTGACCCGGACTATGTACGCGTACGTATGGTTTCTGTGTGAGAGCTGTATGTCGAGGGTTAAGTTGAGGGAAGAAACAATATTTAGTTGTTTAATGTTGAGATCAATGTTCTCCTGGAGTCAGTCTTTGGAGCTAGATCGACTCTCGGTGTACGGAGTAGGCGCTAAGGTCGGTGAGCCTCTCGGTAAGCGATAACCGATTGTCCCCTGCGTCAGCCCCACAATCCCTAACCAAGCTGTCCATGTCCAAGTAAACAAAACAACACCCTTCATCATCCTATCATCCATCAGCACTCTCACCCATAAGGAATCCCAACACCATTCGCCTCGAGACGAACCATGGAGAAGGAACCCGCCAAAAAGGTATCCTCAAAGGAGCGACGGCCCAAGGAAAAGGACAAGGACAAGGTTAAGGACGACTCCAAGGTCCACAAGCTATCGCTCAAGGGCAGCGCAAGACTGGTCGCTGAATTTGTGAGTAAACTGCGCCCTCCAAGTCTACTTCTGCTTTCCCTGGGTGTATTCGTAGCTGACTTCTTGCGTGACCCAAGTTCCAATACTCCATACACACAATTCTGTACGGACCCGCGAATCACTACTGCTCCCCCGATGTCGCAGAGTAAAGCTTCTGACCATTGTTCGTTTGCTCCTCCAGATTTCAACGTGGCGTCTACCCGGCCGAAGACTTCACAGCGTACGAATTCACATGGTATCCATAGTTGAACAGGCGGAACTGACCTCCTTACAGAGTTAAGAAATATGGCCTCAATATGCTCGGTGCGTCTACGGAACCCATCTCGACACCCACCTGAAGGACAAGTATCACAACGATCGATAGAGCCAAGAACTAATGCGTTATTCCCCCGTCTCAAGTCTCCGCCGACGACCAAGTCAAAGCATACATCAAAAAGATCATGACCCAGCTCGACAAATGGATGGTTGGCGGCAAAATCTCCAAACTCGTCATCGTCATTACAGACAAAGACACCGGCGAGCACGTCGAGCGCTGGCAATTCGACGTATGCGCCCACCACCTTCTACACCCCCAAAACAGCAATCTAACGAGTCACTTCCCACAGGTCCAAATCTCCCAACCGCCCCCCAAATCGAAATCCAAGTCCAAATCCTCCTCCTCGAAACCCTCCGACCAAGAAAACGCCACCCCTTCCGCCCCCGCACAGCCCGAAAAGACCGAAACAGAGATCCAAGCCGAAATCGCAGCCATCTTCCGCCAGATCACCGCGTCGGTTACGTTCCTCCCCCAACTCAGTGGCGACTGCACCTTCAACGTTCTCGTCTACGCAGATGCCGACAGTGACGTCCCCGTTGAATGGGGCGATTCAGATGCCAAGGAGATTGAGAATGGAGAGAGGGTCCAACTGCGAGGCTTTAGTACGGCGAATCATCGTGTGGATACGATAGTGAGCTATAGGCTGGGGGATTGATCCATCGAGTTGGATGATGTGTGACGGTCACGATAAGGGAGGGACCCGTAATTATGAACCTGTAATATGTGGTTGGGATCTGTGAGAGCTGGTTATAACTCATCGTATTATGACGGGCAAGTGGTAGACATTCCCAGAGAAGGACTTGTTTTGGCATGGGGGCGTTGACCTGGAACACAAGGGTTTACTTTCTCTTTATATCTAATTGCTATGTTTGAATGAAACATGGGAAGAGAATATCGAAGAATGCTCCGTGGTATTATCGCCATGCCTACTGTAATATATGCCATATTGCTCATCATCCCTTCCGTAATCCGTGGTAGGCCTCGTGCATCTTCCAGATACACTTGTCCCAACTATCCCTCGCAACCCAAACCCAGTTTTGCTATGCACCCAAATCATCTTGTCGCATCTATCGCTGTCTTTGGCGGCAGATCACCCACGGCAATGTCATCTAGATCCTCTTGAAAAAGTACACATACGCAAACTTGCGCATCTCATCCACATCATGTGCTTCCACAACCTTCTCGTCATTGAACAACACCCAAATTGGATGTTCAGATAGCTGCTTTCGGATAAAGGCAACATAGTGTCTGTTCCAAATTTAGTACACACGAATCCGAATGTCCCTTGGAAATTCTTGACTTACCCAGCATGGATACTCGTTCCTTTATGGCAGACAATTGATTGAAGGTTAAACATCGCTGGCAATGCCGCACTTCCAGCGTGGTCTTTAGCAGTCTTCTGTCCAGCGTCTCCTGAGCTCTCATCTTCCATGAGGCCCTGGTCATCGGGATGGTTGAACAACCACTCAACGGCTCGTTCGACATCACCTCCTGTTTCCTTAAGCGCCTTTCTGGCCTGTGGAGCACCGAATCCCATGGCACCCAGCATCTCAATCTTTTCGGGGTCAGCGGTGGCCGCACCACCAGCTTGGTTGCCCAAATCTAGGGGTGCATCAATGTCAGGGTCCTCCATGTGTGCAAAGAGCCACTCCATCGCCGCATTAGCATCCGAGTTGCCCGTGGCATGCAACGCTCGCTCGCAGCGATTCTGTGGAAATCCCATGGCCTCAAGCTGAGCAAAGGCAGCAGCATCTGGCACAAACGCTGGGGCCTGTCCCTCAACCTCGTCTGGCAGAAGCTCCTCTGAGGGCTGATGTCCCTTGGATAGGTAGCCGTCTAGAAAAATGGGTTCGTCGGGAACAATAACGGGAACATCAACTTTAATAGGTACCCAGTTGACAACGGCCATTTTCCTGGCATTGACAACAAGGACCTCGGGGAACGTCTTGAAAAGTGACTGTTTGGTAAAACCATCCTTGCTGCCACAGGCCGAACAGGTGAGCTCAACCTTTTCAGCTGCGGTAAAGTTATCGAGGCATTCTTTCAGGGTGACCGGCTTGTAGGCGTTGGCTGCCTCGCTGGGCTCTGCTCCCTGAGGAAGCTTCTCCAAGGGTACATCGAGGAAAATGTTGTCCTGCTCATTGGTGCTGTACCTAACTTTGTGGCATCCGAGGCATTGGAGTCGTTGCTCCAGAACAAACCGGAACTGGGATGTGGGATCCTTCAAATCTCCTGAATGCTGGGACCGTGTGATTAACTTGAATAGATGCTGGAGCAATTCAAACGCATCTTGCTGTCGCATGGTTGAGAACTCAGCATGACCCCTCCCAATCAGGTGCTTGAGCATAGCGGGAGCCAGGCCTTTCTGGTGGGTAATTTCGGATTCAGAAGCTACCTCTGCGTTGGGCTTCGCATATCGCCCAGACAAAAGACCGTCGGCAAATTTTCGCAACTGGGTTTCGAGATCGGCTGCAGGTTCTTGTACCAGGGGCAGGTCGCTGTTAGTGTTGTAGTAGCGTTCTTGGAACGAAGGCATGTCGAATAGGCACTGAAGAATACTGGCGAGGTAGCAGCTGTTTCCCAGATTCTTCAATCCAGTGAGTCCAGGGCCGAAGAGTGGTTTCAACTCCTTGCCATCCTCGGTGGTCATACTGAAGTCCCATTTCAAGTTCTGCTCAATCTGCATTTCCGTCAAGCTCTTCTCCGTCTTCTGTCGCTCGGCTAATATGATGCCCCAATGTGCGAGGTGCTGGCCTAGATCATCATCGATGCGTTCCTCGTCACACCGGTAGCAGTAAATATCTGCGGTGCCTTCAGGGGTAATGGAACCAAGCTTGACAGCAACGCCATGTCCAGACTCGGAAGCATGCGCCAGTGCATGTGAGTTGCCGTCAACGCCTCCCATCTGTTTTCGGCCGCAGCCCAGGTTCCCACACTCTAAGCAGAGCCATAGGTTCTCCTTCAGATCGCAACCTGAGCAGTGACCAAGATCACCCTGTTCGATTTTCCGTGACTCGTGCTGCTGTAGTGTAAGGATGTGCTCGCAGGAGGTCAGCTCCTGCTCCCATGCCTTGACCTCCTCTTTCCGAGAAAAGGTATTTGCCTTCATTACGCGGTCCACAATCGGAGCAAGCTTGGGGCCGGTGACATCCAGCTCGGTATTGCACTCAAGGCACTTTGCGGCCAAAGCGGTGTCATATCGGTCCTCTTCCGTCTCGGCGGCGATGGCAAGCTTGGTCATCTTGGTGGGCGGTTCATCGCGGACGATGACCTTTCGGGTTCGACGAATGTTGAGAGCGAGGGGATGGCTCCAAAGAACATTGTGAAGGCCTGCGTGCAGTCGATCTCCAGCGCAGCCGCCGTTGAAGCACTGAAGGCAGACATCGAGGCCAGCAGGGTCGTCCTATTGTTACGCGAGCATCAGCACGAGCGATCTTCTTGTTCCGCCGGGCCACACAATCAGGCGGCTATGGGCAAGTAGCAGTCGAGGGCCACAGAACGTACAATCGAGTCAAAGCATTGCGTGCAATCTTCTCGATACACAGACTGGGCAGGCGTCGGTGGGTTGAGTCCTGGCGCGGCATGGAGTGAGCTTGACTGAGCTTCATCACGGGAGCAGTCAAGGAATGGCGGGGTATTATGACGTACCCATGGACTCGAGATGTGGGCAGGACATTATTTATGGGATTTGCCGATGATACAAAAGAGACTGTGCGGTACGGAAAGGGAGAAGATGGCAGAGGAAGCAGAATTTTGTGGTGTTTGTCAAGCTTCGAGTGAAGCAGTGGAGATGGAAGAAGACATTGATGGAGGAGCTGTACTTCGTACCTGTCGCAGTAGTAGTACTAGGTAGTTACCTGTGGCCCCTCTATGACGGAGACGAAGGCGGGGTGAGGAAGCTCCGCCTAACGGCTCTCAACAGCTGCCCACCATTGCCACTGTAAATGCCACTATGAGCTGTAAGTTACAGCGGGTGTTCGTTGGGAATAACTGCCCAGGAGCTCGTGACGCAACGAACCAGCGGGGCTACATTACTAAGACAGGTTAGCATATATACGAGTCCTTACTTCAGCCTGTATTTATGCTGCGAACAGGTGCGGAAAGCGAGCGAAGTGCTGGCAGTTTAGCCTCCCACGCAAGCTTATCAATCACGCAGCATCCAAACGAAGGTTGTTAGATCTCTTAATCTCCTCCCACTCCCGACCACCGGAGATGCTCAAGTCGCTACTTCGAACTAGCAGCGAAATCTCCGAGGAACATGTCAAGAACGCCGAAGGGACAACGGCCTTCAACACCCAAGCACGTGACAATAGAGTTCAGAGAAATGTGGATCTTATCAATCAGATTTTCAAATGCCTAGTTTTTCCGTCGTTTTGCGGGCTTTTGGGCGGAATCTGATACATGACTAAGCACACCCTTGACGTCCTTTTGGCCACCAGCTCCGAAATGGCCGAGCCCCATAAACGTAATGGCCGAGAATTGGCGCTCTCTGATTGGCTAGCCTGGCTATCGCTGATATGCTGCACTGGGCCGAAATCGCCATCCATTTCGTACTTTTTGGTGTACTTCTACTACCTAGTAGTATAATAGTAGGCACTATTGTTTGCGTGCCAAAGTGAACCGGCCTTTCTTTTTGGAAAAGCATCTCCTCACCTCCGTCATCTTCTCTCTCTCCTCCATCCCAACATCCGCAACTCCTCACCATCAACTGCCACCACCATTTGCGATACCCTCTTGCGAGTCGATCATTCTCGCATCAAAACAGTCCTTTCTACGCTTATCCGAGAGTCCTTGTGATCGTTTTTCGATTCGCATCCCGTGCAGATTCAAGGCCGAGCGAGTCTTGAAGCCTGCCACCTTATATCGCCACCTCCGACATCTCGCACGCATCGCATACACTCCTCAAGATGCTCTCCAGAGGCCTTCGAGTTGTTTCAAGGCGAGCGCTCGCTGCCTCCCTCGTCAGACCAACCATCGCCACGCCTGCCCGGTATCTCGCCCCCGTCGCATCCATCGATGCCAAGCGATCGTATCACGAAAAGGTCCTGGATCACTACTCGCGACCGCGCAATGTCGGCTCCATGAACAAGAGCGACGCAGACGTCGGCACTGGCCTTGTTGGCGCCCCCGCCTGCGGTGATGTCATGAAGCTACAGATTCGTGTCGACCCGGAGACGCAGCGGATATCCGAGGTTAAGTTCAAGACGTTTGGCTGCGGCTCGGCCATTGCCTCCAGCAGCTACCTGACTGAGCTCGTCCGTGGCATGAGCTTAGACGACGCTGGCAAGGTCAAGAACACTGAAATTGCCAAGGAGTTGTGCCTCCCTCCCGTCAAATGTATGTTCTGTTCTCTATGCCTTGTCCCCCCTCCTATAACACTAATCCAACTAAGATACTAACGCTTACTATAGTGCATTGTTCCATGCTTGCCGAGGATGCCATCAAGTCCGCCATTTCTGATTACTATACCAAGAACCCCGCGAGGAAACCCACCAACCTGAGCGGCACCGAAATGAAGATGCCCTCCTCGGCTCCGGAGGCCGCTACCGCCTAAATGGCAATCTTGCGAATTCCCGGATCAAGGTGAAAAGGCGTTGTGGGAGAAGAATCTCAAATTTAGGGGAGATATGGGGGAGTTGATTTCGAAATATTCCATATTCGGCGATTTTCGGCTCTGCAACGCAGCGCGAATGCCACCCAAGCGGTAGCAGGGGAAACCGACACCAACAATCACTCAACGTGCGGTATTGCGGCCGAACAATAAGGCAGATTGGACACTTTTGACTACGGGCGTCTTTCTCTGCTCTACTTTCTTTCCCATTCACTTCTTGCTTTGAAAGAAAATGCAGAGGTTGGTGGGTGTCTGCGTGTGAGAATATGCATGTACGTTTCTCCTAGTTTCACAACCATGGGGAATGGCTATGACAGGACGGATTGTGTAAAAGTACCTAGAAGAGGGGAAAAAAGACATCAACACCATATTTAAGAAAAAAACCGAAAATTCTGGCGACTTGGCGCTTTGGTTGGGGGAGGATGAAAACAACTCTCTCCACTGCACTGCTCTAGTTGAATTAACAGCACTCTTTTTCTATCCCCCATCTATCTCTACCTATGTGCTCATAACACCTTGTGAATTTGAACTCTTCGGCTTACCTTGTGTACACCAAAAGGTCTTTACCGAGAACTCGCCACCTCTCATGACCGAGATGATACCGAAGCCTACCTCTATTTGTGTAAAATTGATATCCACTCACAGGTCATTGAATTCAAAAGGACGCTGCTAGGGAGTGCTGATGCGGGGAAAGACACCTTTTAAGGTGCTGTGGCTTTGTGGGGTTTACTTGCTATTAAAGGTTTTTATGTGTAACCAAGATCCATCCATTCCATATAAAACATTGCACGAGGAGAACTGCAGAATCATGGCCATTTCGTATGCTGTAGAAAAGTGCAGACAAGTAAAACAAAGTCATAAGGTCATAGATTACCAGCCAGCGACTTGTCCGACATCCAACATGCCACCCAAAGCCATCATCAAGGTTACGCTGCGGGAACATGTGTTCCGTGGAGGGCCATAGCAATAGCAAAATCAGCCTCCGCCCTTCCCAGCTCTTCCAATGTCCTGGCATTGAGACACAGCAAATACGATGCCTTTGCCATGCCATCCAGCACCAACGATAGTATCACGCCGTCGTCTTCATCCACAGCACCAGGTCGTGGCACAAATATAGGCTCACTGGGCGAATGGCCATGAGGCCCACTCCAAATAATGGCATCTCGCGTGTGCAGGTCCGTCTTGACGATGGAATCTGTAAAGGTGCTGAGTCCTCTGCTGCCGGCGGTATATGCGTATCGATAGGGCTTGCCAACCAGGGCAGGGTGAATCACCGGCAGCTCGCCAACATGAGGAGAAGGGATCGAAAGAACCTCCTCAGCAACGGCGGTTTCTGCCTCCTCTGGCGTTTGGCCCGATGAATGAATCCTGAATCGATACCGTGCTAAGCGAGGCTGTATCGACTTGTACCGCTGACCATCAAGAAAGAATTTCCTCGTGGCATCATCACGGTCGAGGAGAACATCATAATAAAAGGAATGCATAATATCAGTGTCGGGGTATTGGATGGAATCCAAGTAGATGTCATTGTGCCAGCCACCCTGCTTGTCGTGGACCAGCTCCTCAAAAGCATTAACTGAATGAAAGAAGAAGCCGGCCGGCGTAGAGAACTTGGCCACAGCGCCATTACCATGTTTTCTGTCCACAACAATCCACTTACACTGCCGTGTGGTGTCAAAGGGCTTGATAGCATCAATGAGATTCTTGTCCCATAGAATCTTGACGCCAGCAGCTCCGTAATGTGCACTTGTAACGCAGAGCACCAGATAGTTTTCGGTTAAAAAGAAACTGTGTATATAGGCCGCCCGGATATCGAGTTCAGAGACTGTAGAGAGAATGTCGGTGGTGCCCGTAGCAGCGTTGACGCGAAAGATGCGATAGATGATCCGGGGGCCAAGTTCCAGGTTGAAGTTGAACAAATCTCCGGTCTCAGGATCGCGCTGGGCATGGGCGCATGAGAGGTGCCCCCTGAGGTCTGGGTGAAAGTCTGTTTGGTGGGCGGTCCCAATGGGCTCCAGAGTTTTCGGATCGAGCTCCTGAATAGAGGCATTATCTGTGAGGGTGTACAAGTTTCTAACGCCGCCGCGATGTCCCCCAACCACTGCTCCATCCAAGCCAGGCATGTTGGGAACGACGACGACATTGTTATTGTTATTGTTTTTGTTATTATTTTTGTCCGCGACGAAGAAGCTCATCACTTTGGAAAATATGCCGAGACATGGATCAGCCTTCTGCCCAAACGAAATGCTGCTTCGCCATCCCTTCTTCTTGATCTGCTCAAGAACGCCATCGGACTGGCGACAAGAGGAGTATACCACAGTGACACTTTCAGCTGCAGTCTTTGGTGCAACAATATCAAATCTGTGCGTGTGGGCGATGCCATCGAACCAGTGTGAGATGCGATAAACACCCCCTGAGGCTGTGTCCACGTTGTCGATGCCGGGACCGGTTCTAAACAACGAGCCAGCGGCCCATGACGGAATGGTACCCTTGATTGACAAGTTGACTGGCCCGTTATGCTCATCTAGTCCTGTATACTTTGTGACTGTCAGTATTCAGATTGTCAGAGGATTCAAGTGGGGAAGTCTTGCCTGGGCCTCATTGGGCCAATCTTTCCATGACTGATTGAGCCAATTGTCTAATCCCTGCCTTGCATCGATGCCCTCATCCTCAGCTGTACGATAGATGACCCCAGGAGCGTTGAGCGTCATTTCGAGACGGATACGAGTCAAATATTGCGGAATACACCAGGTGGAGAAGATATGTGGTTTCTTCGACGACTTGGAAGGATTTTTGAGTATATCCGAGAATCGTCAAGAGACTCGGTATGGTGGAAGCGGGTGCACAAGTTGGGGGAAATAGGTGAATGAACGAATGGAGAGTGAAACGAACGGGAGACGCTTGAACAAAAAAGGAAAGAAAAAGGTATGAGTTGTCAACGTTTCAACGGAGTTCACTGGATGTTGGCCTTGGTATGGTATGGTTGGTTGGTCGATTGGTTGGTTGGCGCGCGGTTGCTGGATAATTCCTCTACTGGATTCAATGGCTATGGCATAGGGATAATTGGCTCGAATAGCTAGCTGGCTATTGTGGAATATATACTCTGCAGCATTTTGTGATATAACAATCAGCGGCTGGCATTATGCGCACTCGGTCAACTATCGAAGCAGTTATGTACTGAGGTTCGTAACTCGGTACCCTAGCGAGGAGGCAACGCCAATGGTTACGAATCCATAAGGAAAGCGTCCTCTCTCCCGAGCCATAGTCACTCTATTCAGGAACAGAGAATATGATTAGTATACTCCGTATACTATTGTGGTAGGTCGTGCATGGATGACAGGACAATGGATATTGACATGTACAAGATTGGTTGGCTGTTTGGCATGGAGGTAATAACAATGGAGTACTACTAGGATGATAGTGCTGGCCCACTTGGCGGCGCGGCCATGTTTCTGCAAGCGAATGCGAGATTCTAGCAGTATTAGAGCAGCCCGTAAGTGCTGGTCAAAATAGTGACGGCATGTAGTTTCTCTTGATCTCTTGATGGGAGCTTACCTACATCTATGTAGGACTACCTAACAGTAGTAGGAGCATATATGTGTGACCACCCACATGAGGCCAGTGTGCCGGTGTACCATGAGTTAAGCTTGATTTCACGGCCTAGGTTTTGGCGTTGGTCTGAACGAGTAGGACAGTGACTTTTGGCTTGGCAGTGGTGGCAATGTTCAACAATCGATGAACTATTGACTGTTGTGTAACACGTGGTGTTCACAATCGAACACGCATTCGCACCCACAAACATGTATCAATGAATGGTGCAGATGCAGATGCAGGCAGAACTGTGACGATGCAGGGAGCGAGAGAATGCCCGATTTCTTCGTAGCCGATGGTATCTATCTTTGGGTGTCAACGTGCCACCGTGGCTGTCGCTAGCGCAGCTTCTCGATTCATATCTGAAACCAAGAAAGAGTTTGGAATAGCGATTATTGGCGTTGGCTAAGAGAGATCATCTATGATCCGTATTGACGAATGCGGGTTGACACTGGCAAGTCGCACTTCGCTTAAGATTGCCTGTTCGATACAAGTAACACTGTAGTTAGTAAAGTAGACAACAAATTTCGTATTGCAATCCACGTACAAAGTACGGAGTACTTCGTATGGAATCGCCAATCAGGGGCCAGGAGGCAGAATCGACGTGAATGCTCGTCTTCTTCCGATCTTGGCTTGGATGACACAAGGAACAGCGAGATCACACGTGTCTTTTTTCTCGCCCTCGTATCGTTCCACCATGTCCCTCAGCCTTTTCATGGTTCATGAGCCAATGGGGAAGATGGCTTTGGAAACGCTCTGCAGCTAGGTTGTGGACTGTGACGAATATCACAAGCTGTGTTGAAGGCCCTGTGCCACTGAGCTATTACCAAGCTGTCGTCGGTGACCGCATGTAAGTGGTATTCAGCCTGATATCCAGGATCGGAAGAGCCAAGTACGGAACCACGTTCAGGAGGGAAAGACACGTGAATCGGCCAAAAACTCTTCAATGTTTCTCTTCCTGGCCTCCGTCAAGACATCGAACTCTATGTTTCCGGCACCTTTTGATATTCGAGCATTGGACAGCTCACCAACGCGACCAGCGACCCGCGCCAGCAGGAAACGCATCTTCTCAAGCTCCTTCTCAACGGGGCCATCGCGCGTCGCCAGGTTTTCCTGCACACCAACACCACCATCTGTAGTGCGCAAAGGCTCTATTGTAGATTGAAGCCGCCGCAACCTCTCAACGCGGCGTCGGAGATCGTTGCGCTGTTGGTTCAAGTCGGCAAGTTGGCGCACAGTTTCTGCGTAGCGGCCGGCTTCCATAGGATAGGTGTTCGTGTCTTTTTCAGACGGCCACGTCGGTGGTAGGGCTTCGATGGCTTTCTCGTCGGCTGTTGACATCATTCGTTAGGAAATACCACAACTAACAATGTAGTAAAAGAGGTGGATGATACCCAAGTCGAGCTCCCTCCCAATGCCCCCTTCAGCATCATCCGTATTCCCTATCTTGCGCTCGGCGTCCCTCGAATAGGCATTGCTGATTTGCTCCGCAATAATCCGACTTGCTTGCGGGGCATAGACACGACGGCAGTGCTGTTGGATAGCATGGTTGAGGTTGGTGAGGGCATCGTCAATAAGGCGATCGGGGATAGGCTGTTCAGACGCGTCGTTGGAGGCTCGCCAGGCACGGGATGGAGCGACAGGCTGTGCGAGGAGATTTGTTTGCGTGGTGACGAAGGCCTGCTTCAGCGAGGGGATTGTAGGAGCTAAAGACATCTTTGGCGACGGAATGAGTGTTTGTCTAGGTTGTTGAGAAGTTGTTTACTTCGGGCAAATGGTTTTCCAGATGCAGATGTGTGGAGGGGGAGGGGTTGATAGGTGTATTGGGCCTTGCGGCGCACCTGGGCAGCTAATACTACTCCGTATAGCGGGGTGCAGCTCAGTCTACAGCGAATGAGACCACTAAAACCGCCTGTAACGCACTACATCAGACCCATATCTCAATCCAGGAGAGATTGATGTCATACACGGAACTTCAGCTCTATCCCTATTTTTTTAATCCTCTTTCCTGATTCTAATATTTAATTTCTATATTTTCAAAAGTTTCAGATTTATTCCTTTTCCCTCTCGCGCGCTCAGTTGTCGAAGGGCACGCATTTATTCACTCTAGAGAACGACGCCATGATCCATCCATACACATTCCTTATCTTGATACCGCCAGCACTTGCCAACACTTGATAGCGACTCGATTCTATATATTCCATTGTGAAGTATACGGAGTAGTATATCATGCCTTCGGAGGATTTGAGCTGACCGACAAAACACCAGGCTAGGCGACTTGGGTTTAGTCATGTAAGTGTCTGTCCCGTCTTAGCTCCTCATCACCTCTGCCATACATGTTCAATCCCCTCGATGCGATTTAAAAATAGCCATTTTGTAGTATGTTTTAAGTTATCTCGAAGATAGTCATGACTCTCGCCAGAGTTATCTGAGTGAGATGGACTTACCTGCCGTGTGGAATGATTCAAGGGAGGTAGAACAAGGACGGGCCTCTTTGCTAATATTACAAAGTTTCACAGCAGACATTATGTTTTAACCTTATATTCTTTCATATATTCCTTAACTCATACTATTCCCCTCACCTCCAGGCATTATATCAACTATCCCCAAAAACTTAGTATCCACATCACCTAATCATAGCGCTTGTCCGGCCTGGCAAAATCCCCCTTCTTGACAAGGCCAATGTGACCAACATCAAACTTAATGCGAGAATCCCCAACCAATCCAGGAAGCTCCCGCAGTTTTTCACACTTCTCAAAAGGCTGAGTGGTCGAAAACTCAGGTCGGCCACGGATCTTGTCAGCAAAATCAGCTCCAAAACGAAAGAAGCTGTACCCATCCAGAGTTTCCGACCACCTCCGGCGAAAGCCATACCACAGGCCAAGAATTACGGATCCGAGCGTCCAAATGACTAGAAAGGCTGCTGGGATTGCTGGGGAGATGACTCCGCGCTGGATAAGCCTTCCTGGCTCTGAGGATGTCAGATTCGGATCGATATGTGCGCCATCCATGCTGGTAGTGCCGTCGTACATAAGCATCAACGCATCTAATCCGTGAGCTTTCAATATTGATGTCAAAAGATGCCGAGGTGTAACAAAACTTGTGAAGAATACGGTGTTGGACGTCGTAATAGGGAGTTGAGAGTTGACTGATGAGAAGATCCCCATATATCGGCCATTGAAGATAGCATTAGTAGAGATGCCAAAGCGATGAACCATGCTTTCTGATATATCGTAATTCCATGGCGGATTTTCAATTTTGAAGGAACTAAAGGTGCCTGTTTTTGCATCTATCTCGGCTGTTCCGACATCTGAGGCACGTCGACATCGGACGCCGATGGGAGGAGTCAGAAAGTCAGCGTATTCGAGAATAGACCATGAGAACGTTTGTTTACTCGGTAGAAAAGACACATGGCTATCTGGGTTCGAAACGTTTCTCACCTGGAAAAACGTTTGGTTCAATGTGTAGGTTCCGTTTGCGAGTCGAACTAGGGGGTGACTCATGTCCGTAAGAGATGGCTCGACCGAGGTCTCAAATCCGTACTCTTTGGCTCCCCCATATGAGGGCTTAAGACTGGCTTGCCATAAGGCATATTCCAAGGTATCCGGGGGGAGTGTGCCATCAGGATTGAATAACAGGGGATCACGCTTCCACGACACCGACTCGTTGTAGTACAACGATCCTCCTGACTCTATATTGTCAAATCCCATTTCGGCATATCCAAAAAGATTTGACGAATGAGCGGCAAAAACCTTAATTTGCCCATTATTATTCTCTAGAGTGATGCCTTCGAATCCGTTTTCGTTGCTTCCCAGTCCTGAGGGCTGTGAGAAATTACTCGCAAGGCCGTTCCGCACCCATGAAGTCGATTTCGAGTTGAGGATGGTGAATTCCGCAGCTGACTTCACAATCGAACAATTGTAAGATACTCGGAGACCCCAAGCTTTACCATCGACGGGGGTGGTTGCCTGAGGAGCAAGAAAGAGCTCTGGCACTCCATGATCGAGAGGAAGAGAGTTGGGCAACTTGCTCAAGAAACCAGCATAACGATCCTCGTCGCGGCGAAGGTAAGGGGGAGTATATGCAATTCCAAATCCGGGAATGGTAACTGGAGGTCCCATTTTCCAGATCTCCGGGCCACGCGTGATGGTTTCTTTCCACTGGCGACGATTGAAGTTGGCCCATGTGCGATCAATGACGATGGTAGGATTTGACGACGGGAAGTAGCCGTCAGCTGGTTCAATGGATAATCCAGCCAAGGGAAAGGCGACAAAGGGCATGATGCTGATGGCGGCAAGGAGCCACCACAACCAACCTGTAACTCTCTTCTCCCATGGGAACATCCTCCGAAGGGCTTTCCACCACCCTCCTGGTCCTGACCAAGTGTCTCCACTGTGCATTAGTACCACCATGGCACTCTTAGCCTGCCAAAGAGGCCTTTGAAGCATTGCGGCCTCAGCTTCCTCGAGTCCATGTCTAGACATGTCCAGAGCAAAGACACTGATCACCATCCAGGAGTAGAAAATGAGCATCTCGTTGACCTGGAAAGGTCTGTAGTTTGTTGGAGAATCATCGTTAAGAAAGATGAGCCAAATCGCGAAGAAATAACCGGTAATTACGGGCGGCACAAGAATGAGGACGAATGTACGCAGCCAGAATCGACGCAGAGGGAACCCTGCGATGGGACCCTTCTCGATATCTTTCGGTGCGTCTTCCACATCGGTTGTATCTTGGTTTGCCAAGAGGCGCGATGTCTGTGATTCCGAAGTTTCTTGCAAAGTCTGGCCGGAATCGAGACGGCGGCCCGACTGAAGGTCCAAGGGCATGAGCCGCAAGGTCTCGGCCGAACTGTAATCACGCGGCCTTCCAGTCATAATTGATACTCAGTTCAGTTATAGCTAGTCATGGTTCAGCATTATTCAACTGAGAAGTTCTAAATAGTCTTCCAACTAATACTTACCTCATTGGCTGTGTCATGGACTTGAAGTGTCTGGACAAGAGGCGCTAAACGCATGGCTTGGGGATAACGGATATTATTTATATAGATTTGGGAATGCATTAAGCTTAAAATAAACACTATAATTTCTTTACTCTGGGCCTCTGGGTGTGGCCGCTATGGTGGCCGTTATCGTCAGCCTGAATCAACCCGGCTGGCTGCCTTCATTATTTGCTTGGCTGCTCCAGAGCCCCCTGTCGTTCGACCCCTTCTGGGGTTCAGCTTTCTACCCACAAGAATTATACTGGAATTTCATTCGACGCCTCAAAGCTGAGGGTGATGCCTGTTGAGACAAGGGCGGCAGCCCCCAAAACCTGAAATTCCATGAAAGTTTTAAAGTAGAACCCTCGGCGGCTAAAGAAGTGGGTTGTCTTAGAAAACATATGGCAGACACCTCCAGCTCAAATTCCAGACCACCAATACGTCTCCTCAACCTTGAACGAATCTCTGACAGCCTTGTTCTCCCTGACCACACTGCTATCATTGACAATAACATCATACTCTCCAGCCTCGACACACCACTGATTTCTCTCCTCGTCAAAGTATGCAGCGACATACTTCTCCTGCTCCTCAATAGTCACAGTCTTGGCCTCGCCCGGCTCGAGTTCAACCTTTGCAAAACCCTTGAGTTCCTTGACAGGCCTGTTGATCTTGGCGGGTTGCTTGGGCTGGATGTACATCTGCGCGACTTCAGCGCCCTTAATGCTGCCTGTGTTCTTCACCTTGAGAGAAATACTGAGTTTGCCGTCCTTATGGATCACGGATAGGTCGGAGAAAGAGAAGGTAGTGTAGGACAGTCCATGACCAAAGGGGAAGTTGACATCCCGGTCAGCAAATTCGTAGTATCGGTATCCCACGTAAATATCTTCTCCGTATAGTGTGCGTCCTGCCTCAGTGCGGAAGTTTAGAAAGGCAGGGACGTCTTGGAGACGCTTAGGAAAACTAAGAGACAACTTCCCAGAAGGATTATAGTCGCCAAACAGGACGTCAGCAATGCAGTTACCAGTCTCATTGCCTCCGTACCAGGCCTGAATAACAGCAGGGGTCTTCTCAAGCCAGGGCATCTCCTCCGGTGTGCCTGTTTGCATCACCACAACCGTGTTTGGATTGGCGACTGCGACTTCGGTAATCAGTTGGTCCAGGACACCAGGAAGCTTCATACTGGCTCTGTCACTACCTTCTGTCTCCCAATCTGAGTTCAGACCCGCGCAGATGATGACTTGATCGTGCTCCTTGGCGAGTTGGACCGATTTCTTGATTTCTTCCTGGTCGTCGATGATCTTGCAACCACCAACCCGAAGCGAGCCATGACCGGGGACGAAGCCATCGCCCTTGAGAGTATAGGTTGGTGCTGATCCAAACTCGATCTTGAACCTATGCTTCCGTCCCTTATTGAGCTTCACGCGTCCGCGTTCTTCTCGGGTAGCAGCTCCACCGAACGCATCGCCAGCGACCTGTGTCGTTGCGTTGTCGACAACAAGTTGGTCGTCAACATAGGCCTTGGCTGTCCCTGAGACGATAACACCAATCTCATACGTGCAGTCTTCATCTGCCACATAGATACCCTCCATGTCTGCGTACCAGACATCCGAAACCCTAGGATTGCTATAGTCCACCAAGTGCATGTCCGTTAGGGTGAAGAAAATCTCATCAACTGGCTCGCGGCCGGGAGTGCCAGGAGGTTGGTTGTAAACTCTCCAACGCATACCTGGTGTTCCATCCGGTGTCGTGCACTGTGCCCCGAGGACTGGGAGGAAGCGATGTGTATACGCACCAACGGTATATGTAGGAGCAGACCCAAGCTTTTCGCTTATACCATCATAAGGGGTAACCGCATAGTAGGCCCTCAAAGCGGCAGAACCTCCGCCATGATAAGTAGCATACTTGGCGTTGGGGCCGATGACGAGGGTTTTCTTCCTTTTCTTGAGAGGCAAAACATTGTTGTCATTCTTCATCAGCACGATACTCTCGTTACCGATCTTGCGGAGAAAGGCAGCCGTCTCAGGGGTATTATTGGTGCCCTCGGGTCCATTCTCAACAACCCCAGAACCAGCGCACCTCTTGACGAACTTGAGCACTTCCCTAGAGCGGGCATCAATGACATGTAAGAACGGCTTCCCAGTGGAAGCATTAAACTTCAGGGCTTCACCTCGGAATCGTGGGGGGCCAGGCATTTCAAGATCAAGGCCAGCAAGAATAGCATCGTTTGTACTGTATGTGCCGTACCAATCACTCATAACGAGGCCATCCCAACCCCACTCCTTGCGTAACAAGCCGTCAAGGTATTTGCTATTCTCGCTGCAAAATACGCCGTTGACACCGTTGTATGCAGTCATGACGGCACTGGGATGGGCGTAACGAACGGCGAGCTGAAAGGGGAGAGCATAGATCTCACGAACCGCTCTCTCGGTGACAATACTCTGAACACCCATGCGCTTGTCCTCTTGGTCATTGCACAGGAAGTGTTTGACGGTAGCCTGAACGCCAGTACTCTGGATTCCGCGAACGAGAGCAGCAGCACCAAGACCAGCAAGAAAGGGGTCCTCGCTAACGGACTCAAAGCCTCGGCCACCGAGAGGAGAGCGTTGCATATTAATTGTCGGGCCAAGAATAGCGTGGGCATTCTTGGCGATAGCTTCCTTTCCCATCACCTTACCGGCTTCCTCAAGCAGTGACTGGTTGAAGGTGGCACCAAGAGCCGTTCCACAGGGGAAGCAAGCGGCGGGGACACTATTGAAGAACCTGGTGCCTCTCACACCATTGGGTCCATCAGAAACACGGATTGAGGGTACGCCATGCTTAGGAAGTGCCTTGGTATGCCAAAAATCGATACCTACAGTTTTTTTTTTCGTCATTTGTCAATCTTAAGACCGTGGGGTTTTGAAGGATATGTGCTGTGAGGAACGGAACGGAACGAACCTGACAGCAGGTCAATCTTCTCGGACAACGAGAGCTTCTTCAGTACCTCCTCAACGTTGATATCCGCCATGACTTTTGGCCTAAAAGCTTGATAAAATGTATATGCTGGCGCAAAACAAGAGGTCCCCCGCACTTGTTGTGTAATATCACAGAATTAATCACTTCGAAGATTATGGAGTAGGAGACAGGCTCGGGGAGAAGGGAGGGAATATTGACCCGATCTAGGAAGGGAATGACTGGATGAGTAGATATGGAATGCAGACACGGGATATTGAACACGAGCGTCGACACAATATATAGTATTACTACCAATATTGGTAGATAACAAAGTGGAGGAACATGAGAACAACGAAGGCTGGGCATTCAAGCACGTACGCAGCCAAGATTTCCGAACTTGGGCAATTGTCTCTCATGAGGAGTTCGATCGACATGGTTGCCTCGCCATCGAAGCCCGAAAGACAGCCAAGCGCCGCGAGAATGTGCGGCCTGTTAAGACGGATGCAACAGAAGAAGCATTACGAGCGAAACCCCCCTTGATCCTCCGAGATTTTGCCAGATTTTACGGCAAAATTTGAGCCAATGGAGCGTCAAGCCGGTCCACGCCGAGTCTCCCGGGCGACACTCCGCAGCCGACTTGAGTATGGAGCGGGGCTTCTCAGAGTCCTGTGGCCGAGACTCCCCGGAGGTTCGTGATACCCATACGGGATGATTCACCGCGCTGGAAGGCAATTTTGCCTATTTTATATATAGGCACAGTGTGCCTATTTGACCTCTCTCTTGGCCATCGGTCTTTCGGGGTAATTGTCGTGTGGGGGAGGATGAGTGAATCCTGGGGGATTACGATAAGGGGTGTCTATTTCTCCGTGATCAAAAGCGGCCGACAAGCTATCGACTGGGCATGCAAAGGACTCGGAGAAGAAATCCGGATAGATCTCTCATGTATGTTTCAACAAAAAGCAGCTGGCGGGGCAGAGCCACGCAACACAACAAGGGCAACCAACCTGGGATCACATCTGTCAATGTCATCATACAACTCAGCATTCCGTTCCTCGGGCTTACTATTCGCCAATGCGTTATCCATACAATGTTGGGTAGGTCAACCTGGCATAAACACGAAGCCAGCCCCTCATTCTATGAGCTTCTATGCCCTGACGATGGAGTAAGATGTACACCTTCCTGGATGTTGGAGGGAAAGGTCCTCAAGACAGGGGTCTTTCCTTGCCTCAAATACAGATCTCACATGAATGATAGTATTTTCAGAGTTGTGCGAGTGTCAGTGATACTCATATAAACGGGCCTGCCCCCAGATGTTCGGAACATCAGTGCCGGTCAAACGGCAAATGATGACCCTCTTCTCCCCTTGCGGCCCACCCGCCCACGCAAAAATTGGGGCCATGGAGGACTATAGCTCGGTAGAGGATCTGACGTTGGATCCAGTCCCCGGGGTCCTTGTTTGGTGCTGCATTGGTTCCTTACTTTTTCAGCCGGGTCGGCACGGGAGCGTTTCTCCGTAATATTTAAGGCCCTTAAGGTCTAGGCCTCGTATAAATGCGAGGCATGGGGTGTCCATTACTGGCATGTGAGTACTGAAATCACCAAAGTGTAGACTTCCTTGTCTTCCACAGTCTAGGTATTTACTGTCAGAATAGTGTGTAGTTACACAATGCTGCCTGTTATCCCATGGCTACAGGAACGTGATACGATCATACTTTAGCACAGGCATACGGCCGTGAAACATCTCAGGAAGATAGACCAACTAGTGGAAAGACCCCAGACTCCGTTACCGTGCACATGCTAAATGGCAGTTTGGGCTGCTAATGATCTAATCCTAGTCCCGTCATTGCTGACCTCCAACTTCTCTTCACAATCCACCTCCCACGTGGGCAGTTCCGGGCCGACAGCCGAGTCTGTTGAATCCCGTAACCCCACAGGGTGTCGGTTTTCTGTATCCGAGATCTTACAGATACCGTTGTGATATAGGACATAATGTGCGACCTATGGTTGTTCGCAACTACATATGATGGAGAGCGGCTGTACCCTGTAATAATAATGGGAGAGAACTCTACCTAGGATATCTTCTGCGAAATCGAGACATCCTGGAAGCTAATGGATAGGTGGTACGGAGTAGAATGATATTATCCCCCGCTTGTTAGACATGATAGCAGGATCTTGGTCGGTTTTGATAGGACAACATGTGAGTGGCCACAAAGGCCTGATATCGACAAGGGCTCATGATTTGAACCACCGATTCCACATAGTTTACGTCGGTCTATCTCATGGGTTCCAACCGTTTAGCCTATTGTTTCAACATTACGAAATAGATAGATTATTTATGCATGCATGCCTAGTAGGAGTAGTAGCAGTAGTATACAGCGTTAAGTTGCATTCCAAGGGTCTTCACAAGCCCAGCGGTCTCCCACCTCCTAGCGCAATTTTGAGAAGTGGTTAATAACAGTGATCCACCAAGAAACACGATGGCCGATTAGGAGGGCCCCAAGCCCTCCGTATTCTGAGTTGAAGTGTAACTTTCCCGTCCCCGCGTTAATCATCCTACCGTTACTACGGAGTACTCCATACAACACTACCATTTCTTAGGGCGCCTCTAATCCGGTCTTTATCTCCGACATAGCCCCTAGTCTCTAGCCCAGGAACTTTGTCGCAACCTGTGTGGCTATTTGCTTTTTTTCACACCCCGGTTCTCGCCCGCTAATATGTACTTGATAGACGGATGGACAGTCGGCCTACGGATAGGACGGCTACTATCACAATCACCCCCCAAGACACGCATCCCTGGTACCGGTAATTGTGTGAGTACAATGGCGCATGGCATAAAGATGGCTGACGTCAGGTGCCTTCTTCTCCGCAGCCCGTCCGGAGTAGTATGTCTATAGTATATACGGCTTGTCTAGTCCTGAACCAGCACGTTCTCGTCATCTGGAAGCAATGTCTTACCACGAGTCAAGGCGGCGGCCTGCATAGACAGATAAATATTCTAGACCATCAAATGACCTACTATGCATGCCCTTCGAGAACATACTCGTACATAGGCAGTGCCCTACGGAGTGCATACATGCATCACTGCATGCATGGACTGTTACGTGCCCTTATCAACCCCAGACATCTAGCGGAAACGCTGCGCCATGGGAAACTAAAGGAGGGATGGAGGACATGGGAGGAGGGCGTGGGGAGGAGAACGACGGAACAGCCCCGACAAGAGACAACCAATCCGTGCCTCTCCTGTCTCCTCTTTTCATTTTTTGCTTTTGTGGGCACTGCCACAAGCCTTGTTCTCGACCCAAGGGAATGGTTTAGGCCTCGCCATGCATCTTCGGGTAGATTCGTGGCCCTAACCTCCGACCTATGAGACGAGGAGGCCGTCATGTTGAGCGGAGAATAAGCGGGAGAAGCGCGCTAGAAGGCTTCATCGAAGCTTCCGTGGACAGCCCCACCTCTACCTAGTCGGAGTGAACGACGCTCATCCGAAAGCGGAAGGAAAAACGCGTGCATGCACACACCCTCCCCTCCCACCACCTAATGTATGTCTTACGCCTAATACTACAAGGTACGAGACATTATAGTGGTCGTGCTAGAGGTTGAGGGCCTGTTAGGCTGGAGGAGGAAAAAGAAAGGAGAAGGAAGTGAGGGCGGGCGTGCGGGATAGGCAATACAAGGCAAATAAATATTCAATATTATGCTATAATAGTCAGCTGTGCAAGGAACAGCAGAGGATCCTGGAGAAGAACAAGAAGAAGAATAAGAATAATAATAATAATAATAATAATAAAAACAAAGGGCTTAGGATGTGGTTCTGACGGGTTTGTTGTTAGTTATTAGTTGTTGGTTGCAGCATGTACTGAAGACTTGTCTCTGGTGGCGGGCAGGGGACAGAGATGGCACTGTCTCAAGGTTAGTAATCCATACGAAGTACGGAGTACGAGTAAAGCAGCCCCCACGTCTCGTCGATTGGCTAAACCAGGTACCCCTCTGCTTCGTACGTAGCATTGCCATCATCACCATCACGGCAGTTGAAAGCGGAAGATGTGATGTATCATGCCGATGTTGAAAGGCGGGGAAGGATTTGGGTTGAAAAAAATGAAGGGTTGGGGGTCTCTTGGGGAGGCCAGTTGAGGAGCCTTGACGGCCATTTTGAGACCCTC